>JBBPFD010000167.1:0-68909 GCA_038363315.1 Mugilogobius chulae
ACATAATATGAAAGCGAATCTACCGGCAGTGGCAAGAGAGCGGGACAAGGCTGGTATTATACGGTAAAGATCATGGTTTACTCTGCGATTAGCTCCGAGACCTAGTTTAGCATTAGCCTCACATAGGAGTTAAAGTCCCCTCCGTCCATTTGTGTATTTTAATTGTTTTGAATACAATCAACTTTAATCCCTCCGCTGCCAATAGTTGAACCCCTTTTGCTTCGATATCTTATAGAGGGCATACGCGGTAAAATTGCTTTAAAACATAAGTCGAGTTAGTGTAACAGTGAACAAGGAGTTACTATCGTGTTTACATGTTGTGCGACGGTGACTTCCGTCTTCGTCAGAAGCGCTTCTGACGAAGACGGAAGTCACCGTCGAAACATGTAAAGGTATTTACACAATTTCAGCCTTTGTCTGATATAGAAGAAAACTTAAACTAAACTAACTAGCTAGCCGCTAAAATCTCTAGAAAAAATGATTGATCACCATCAAACAAATACATCGCCCAGAGTCATGTAAGTTTATCCTCTGAGTCTTTATACAATACATTTCTGTAGAAATCAGCACAAAATAAAGCCACAGGTGCAGTTTACTGTGAGTCTAATTCTCCACTGATAATTGATAAATAATTAACACAACTTACACAAAAATCTTAAGTAATGTCACATTAACTCACCTCCTGTGCTTTTCTGCAAATTACGTCGTCAAACTCATCAAGGGATTTGTAGCTCAAAGCTTTTCTCTTCTGCACATGAGTTTTCCATCAAATATAAGTAAATATCAGGTCGCTGAATATCAGACACTCACTAACGTCATGCTAACATTCAGTGAGCTAACTGTACATGGATCTGGAGTCGCTTGCTGTTCGTTAATATAGTTTTAAAGAGAGTTTTGCAATTTTTTAATGAAAATGCACCTGCGTAGATAGAAAAGCCTGAGACTGGGCACCACTCAGGGCACCAGTTAGCGCGCGCAGCCATCTTTGTTTACTAACAGTAAATGGGTCTATAAATACCCTTTCTTGTGAGACTGTGTTGGAAATGAACTGGGCCAGCAATGTGTATCGTTGATAATTACGTTTCCTCGGTAATAAACACGAGTTTACTCTGCACATTTACCACAAAACATTCAGTCTGAAATTAAACACTTCTACACAGAGCTTGTTCTCATTTATGATCAGAGTCATCCAAATCAGAGACTAAAAGTACAAAACCAGACGATTGTTTGTGTCCAAAGGCTCAGACACAGTTACAGTTTGAATAATAGACCATTTTATTCAACTTAAGTTATAGAGAAACATGTCTTATCTTAGAAAACGCTCAGGTTCTAATGCTCAAAGCGTCACACGTGTTCACTTTCCTCCTCTGTTTCCTCACACGTCTTACACATCTTCACAGATAAACCGTCTCCTTCTGCAGATGTCGTCGTCGCCCTCGGCCCTCACACTTTCTCCCCGTGTCTGAGTTATAAATGTGTCCCCCCGCGGAGCCTCCAAACCCCCGAAAACCCCATCGAAACCCATCGAAACCTGCCCCCGGAGCCACAGAAAACCTCGCTCTTCTGCTCCGGGGTTAGCTCTGCGCGCACAAGCTAACGCGCTAATAACGTGTCATGTGTGATTGATGTGCGGACGCTGCGACGTGATTGGCCGGCGGCTCCATTATCGCGGCCCATATGCTCGGCGCGGCTCTCGGAGGACTGAGCCGATCAAATTAGGCTGTTAGCGTTAGCCTGATTGAGCTAACGGGGAGATATGAGTTACACGTGTCTGGAACGGCGAGCTAAAGAGAGAGACAGGAATAAATACACCACAATGTTTAAGAGGAAATAAATACACCACAACGTTTAAGAGGAAATAAATACACCACAACGTTTAAGAGGAAATACATACACCAGGAAGAACGTCTCACTTTATGTTATGTTGGTGATTGTCTTACTCTTGTTGTGCATTGTCCTTTTGCATACGACTTGATTTATGACACAACCTTTTGCTTCTTTTCCTGTGTTTTGGGTTTGTAGTTTCTCTTTTAATCTATTCACGGTGATAAAGTATCTATCCCCCAAACACCTTTTTATCTTTTCCACCTTCAGTTGTACTTCCGAGCCAAAGATTTTATTGTAGTTTGTTTAGTTTTTAACTTTTTTAATTGTATTGATTGTAGAATGGAAGAATAGTCCCACTGGAAGGAAACCCCGGGAAAGACTCAGGAGAGATAATGTCTGGCCTGGAAGCGCCTCAGCATCCTTCCTGAAGAGCTGGAAGAGGTGTGTGTGGACAAGGAAGTCACGAGGGACCAGGTTGGTGAAGTGTGTGGTGGTGAAGGGATAAACTCACCCCCTCAGGTATAAGATCTGACTGGCAAACTGGGCTAATGGGAGCGTTCCCTTTAGCTCAACGTGTTTGTCGGTCGTCCCGCGGTATGGGAGACCCAGGTTTGACTCCCGCTCAGGATGGTATGGCCGCCTGATTTTTTCTCCAACCCAGTTATGCCATACACCATCACTTTGCATTGGTGGCTTGCTAGCAAAGTTTATATTTTAAATTATTTACTTCAGGGATTGGGTAAGGTTAGGGTAAGGATTAGGGTTAGGTTTAGGTTAAGCTAATTTGGTTCAGTTTAAGGATTTGGGAAAGGTACGCTAACCAGCTAGCGGCATAACTGCGTTGGAAAAATAAGACGCGTACTGGCCACGTCGGTCACACTCAGTCTCCTGCCCTGTTGAAATGCATGCGTATGCAACCCGACCTTGGATAATTTCTGAATTTTATTTTTTTATGTAATTTAGTCAAAAATTGTAATTCCTTCATGATTGTAGGTTGTATTTTTATAAATTATTGTAAATAAAATAATTTTAGAAACAAAAAATCATCACTTATGCAAAAAAAGACTCCTTTAAAAGACCTGCACCGGCCGTTCCTAGCCTCAGTGCCTCTGTGTACTAACCCCGGGCTCACGCTGCGTCCAGTCCAACTCTGGTGAAGTCACCGGAGTCTTTACTTAACTTGAAAAGTCTGAGAGTGACTCACGCGGCTACAGTCCAGTCCGGTGTCTCCGGTACGGCCAATCCGGCGCTCCCAATACGTTTAATTTGTTTCAAATTTTGGCCGGACACCGGAGCGGACCGGAGCCCTTTTTGGTGAAGACATTTACACGATTATAACACATAGGATGTAAATAAACTTCCTGTACTTACCCATTGTGCAGCGAAAAATCCAACAGAAAATGAACTGACGTGAAATCAGCCCAAAACTCGGCGCGTGTTCTTTGTTTACATATCCATGTGTCAGCGATCACGTAAACTCCCACGTTGAGCGTGAACCTCCGTGAGTTCGGGGTCTGGCGTGGTCGGCAGCAGAGCCTGTGGCTGCAGCAGGACTGCAGACCACTGGAGCTATGTGAGTCACCCACTGTAGCAAGACCGGTCCGGTGACTGCACCGGAGTTGGACTGGAGGCAGTGTGAGCCCGGGGTAAGCCTGGCCCATATTTTCCAAAAAGGAAGTAGTTTCCTTAATGCATTATTCATTTTTATGAAAAAAAACGTTTGTAGCTGGAGTTTGGCGAATTTGGCGTAAAGTCTGTTAAGAAAGAGTTTGTCTTCTTATGAACAACATAATCTGACGTAGAGTTTTCTCAGCAGCTTCTTAAAATGGAAGTTATGCAAATTTACAAGAACACTTTCATGAATGAGGCCGATTGTATTTTCACACTGCTGTTATTATTGTTAAGTGTCCTCAATAGTTTCAGCCTTAAAACAGTCGTCCTCCCTGTATCGATACGCGTACTGCCAACCAGTTTGTCATGATATATTCCAATAACAATACATTATTAATTCATTTATAAACAGTTATTGCACAGACACATTCACACAGGACTAGAATTGCATGAGGACAAAAGAGTTTAGAGATTTACAGGAGGAAACTTTACATTTTTACAAACATGGACGACAAAATATTATATTTGCGCAATCAGGACAATGAAATTAGAATGTTTTATTAGAATTTTTAAGTTTGAGTTGTCTTAAGCTAATTCAAGACCATTTCCACCTCCCTTAACTTAATTAAAAAGTAAAATAAGGATTAAAATAGGACTGCGTAAACTCATTTATTGACTCCACATGTTAACCCGACTTCTCTTGTTGTTCTAACACATTTTCTTTTCCAGACAGTGAGACTTAAACCGTCGTCTCTTCGTTATGTTCCTCATTAAAACAGTTTCATTCAGAGACTCGTCAGACATAATTTAATCAGACTTTTTACACAGACGCATAACGAGCCTAAAAACAGCTCGGCTCATTTAAATACGACGCACACAACGGGATTATTATTGTCTTTATTGACACGGCGGAACAGGACGGAGGCGGGGCTAACGCAGGCAGAGCGGTTTAAATAAGGCTGTTTTAATTAGCTGATGTAGATAGATACATATGTGTGTGTTTGGGTGGAATGACATTGGACAGTGTGAACATGAACGAAGGATGAGAAAGTGTGAACGCAGCAGAGAGAGAAAGAGATGAATGTGTGAAGAATGAATGTTTTACAAACAGAGGAGAAAGAGAGAGAGGGAGAGAAAGGAGGAAGAGAGAGGGGTGAGAAAGAGAGAGAGAGAAAGAAAGACAGAAAGAAAGAAAGAGAGAAGAGAGAAGGGAAGGAGAGTAAAGAGGGAGAAAACGAGGAGAGAAAGAGAGAAGAGACAGAGGGGTAGAGGGAAAGAGAAAGAGAGAGAAGGGAAGGAGAGGAAAGAGGGGAAAAGGAAAAAGAGAAAGGAGAGAGAGCGAGAAGAGGGAGGAAAGAGGGAGGGAGAGAAGGGATAGAGAAAAGAGGAGAGAGAAAGAGAGAGAAAAAGACAGGGAGAGAGAGTAGAGAAAGAGGAGAGAGAGAGGAAGAGAGAAAAAAGAGAGGGAGGTAAGGTGAGTAGAGAAGGGGAGAGAGAGAGTGGTTGAGAGAAGAAGGGAAAGAGAAAGGAGAGAGGAAGACAGAGAGAGAGAGGGAGGAGAAGAATCGTATGTTTTTTCTCTGATAAGACAGTTGTAATAAGCTATAAGCTCGTACCTGACAGTTTCGGCGGCAGGACTTCCGCCTTCGTCAGAGGTGACGTCCGATGTTGTGACGTGTGTCTCTTAAAGGATGTTCCGAGGCGTGGCCAATTTGACAGATCTGTCCAACTGGCCACGTCTGCCCCCGCCTGGTGGTCTCTGGAGAAGTGAATCCCATGTGTGAGCTAGATTGAAAGCTCCTTCGTCTCTGTTGATGGTCCGTGTGCTCCGCTTCCTGATCTCAATAGCCTCTCGTATCCATCTGATGGATGGATACGCCTCTCGTATCATCTGATGGATACGAGAGGCTATTGAGATCAGGAAGCGGAGCACACGGACCATCAACAGAGACGAAGGAGCTTTCAATCTAGCTCACACATGGGATTCACTTCTCCAGAGACCACCAGGCGGGGGCAGACGTGGCCAGTTGGACAGATCTGTCAAATTGGCCACGCCTCGGAACATCCTTTAAGAGACACACGTCACAACATCGGACGTCACCTCTGACGAAGGCGGAAGTCCTGCCGCCGAAACTGTCAGGTACGAGCTTATAGCTTATTACAACTGTCTTATCAGAGAAAAAACATACGATTGTAATCAAAGTTAGACAGAATGAATTTACCAAGCGTAAAGCGGGAGGAGAAGAAGCCAGAGAGGAGAAAAAATAGAGAGGGAGAGAGGGAAAGCAAGAGAAAAGAGAAGGAGAGATAAGGGAGGGAAAGAAATGAGATGAATGTGTTTGTGTGAAGAACAAATGTTTTACAGACAGAGGAGAAAGAGAGAGGGGGTAAGGAGAAAGAGAAAAAGAAGAGAGAAAGAGACAAGAGAGAGGGAGAAGGGAGAGAGAGAGAGGAGAGAAAAATATGGAGCGAGAAAAAAGAGAGGTAGAGAGAACAAAGAGAAGGGAGAGAGAGGAGAGGAAAGAGCAGAGAGAAAGGGGTGTAAGAGAGAGAGAGAAGGAGAGAGAGGGGAAGAGGGGGCAGAGAGAAGGAAGAAAGACGAGACAAAGGAGAAGGGAGAAAGGAGAGAGAGGGAAAGATAGAGAGAGGAAAGGAGAGAGAGAGCAAGAGGAGAGAAAATAAAGCAAGAAAAAGGAGGGAGCGAGAAAAGGAAGAGGAGATAGAGAGAGGAAAGAGGTAGAGAAAAAACAGAAGAGGGAGGAAAAGAAAAGAGAGAAGAGAGAGGGGTAGAGAGAAAGAGACAGGAGAAGGAGAGAGATAGGAGACAGGAAAGGAAAGAGAGAGAGCAAGAAGAGAGAGAGGAAAGAGAGTGAGGGAGAGAAGGGATAGAGGAAAAGAAGAAAGAAAGAAAGAAAGAAAGGGTGAGGAGAGAGAGAAACGGAGAACTGAGAATAAGGAAAGAGGGGGAGAGGAGAGGAAGAGAGGGAGATGGGGTGGAGTAGAGAATGGGGAGGGAGAGAGAGAGAAGAGAGGGAGAGAAAAAGGAGGAAGAAGAGAGAGAGGGGAAAGAGAGAGAAGGGAGAGAGGGAGGGGAGAAAGAAAGAGGGAGGAAAAGAAGAGAGAGAGGAGAGAAAAATAGTGAGAGAAAAGAGAAGGGAGGGAGAGAGATGAGATTAATGTGTTTGTGTGAAGAACAAATGTTTTACAATCAGAGGACACAGACGAGAGAGAAACAGAGAGAGAAAAGGAAAGGAGAGACAGGTGAGAGAAAAGAGAAAGAAAGTGAGGGAAAGAAAAGAAGAGAGTGAAAGTAATGGGAGAAATCAAAAACAGTGGAAAGAGATGAAAAAGAGAAAGAGAGAGAAGAGAGAGAGAGACAGACCAAGAGAGAGAGATGGAGAAGAGAGGAAAGAGAGAGGGAGGAGAGAGAGAGAGAGGGAGGGAGCGAAAGAGAGAGAGAAGAGAGAGAAAGAGACAGAGAGATGGAGAGAGAGAGAGAGAGAGGACACACATTCACATTCATCATGAGACACAAACAGGTCAAACTGATCTGACGCAGCAGCAGCAGAACAATCGTTACAGAAGCACTTTTACTGAACCTTTATTTAACCTGAAGTGACTTTAAAACTTTTATTTATCCAGACGAAACATAAAACATAAAATATCCAAACTGTAAACGTGAAAATATGTCCAAGAGAAAGTTCAATGGAAAAAGGAATAAAGCTGTTAAACTTAAAGATGTGAGTACATTTCCTGTCTATTAAACTTACTATGTAGTATGTGAGTCTGCCTGGTATTCTCTCTCTCCTCTGCCTCCATTGTTTCTCCTCTCTCTCTCTCTCTCTCTCTCTCTCTTTCTCCCCTCTCTCTTTCTCCTCTCTCTCTCTCTCTTCCTGGTTCTCTCTGTCCTCTCTTCTCTCTCTCTCTCTCTCTCTCATTTCTCTCTCTTTGATCTTTCTATCTCCCCCTCTTGCTCTCTTCTATTCTCTCTCTCCCTCTTTTCTTTCTTTTTTCTCTCTCTTCTCTCTCCCTCTTTTTTCTCCCTCTTTTCTCTTTTTCTCTCTCTCTCTCCCTCTTTTCATTCTTTTTTCATTCTCTCTTCTATTTCTACCTCTGTTCTCTTTCTCTCCCTCTTTTGTAACTCTCTTTCTTTTTCTCTCTCTCTTCTCTTTTACTCTTTTCTCTCTCCCTCTTTTCTAACTCTCTTTTCTTTTTTCTCTTCTCCTTCCCTCTTTTCCCTCCTCTTTTCTCTTTCTCTCTCTCCCTCTTTTCTCTCTTTTTCTGTCTCTCTCTCTTCTCTTTCCCTAATTTCTCTTTCTCTCTCTACCTATTTTCTAATTCTCTCTCTTTTCTTTTTCTCTTTTTTTCTCTCTCTTCTCTCTCCCTTTCTCTCCCTCTTTTCTCTCTCCTCTTTCTCCCTCTCTCTTTCTCTCTTGTTCTCTCTCCCTCTTTTCTAACTCTATTTTCTTTTTTCTCTCTTCTTTCTCACTCTTTTTCTCTCTCTCCCTCTTTCCTCTCTCCCTTTCTCTCTCTCCCGGATATGCAAATGAGATGCAAATGAGCTGTAAATAAAGAGTGTTACTGTGCCGATGAGCTCAGAGGGACTCATTACTGTTACATTAGAATCTCATTTATAATAACAAGACCCAACCAGACCCATAGAGACTCAACTAGACCAACAGAGACCCAACCAGACCCACAGAGACTGAACTAAACCCAACTAGACCCACAGAGACCCAACTAGACCCAACCAGACCCACAGAGACCCAACCAGACCCACAGAGACTGAACTTAACCCAACTAGACCCACAGAGACCCAACTAAACCCAACTAGACCCACAGAGACCCAACTAGACCCAACCAGACCCACAGAGACCCAACCAGACCCACAGAGACTGGACCAGAACCCTGTGGTCATGCTTCCATATTGGCTGGATAAGAGTCAGAATGGTCTTGTGCTGATTCCACTGTGCAAAGTGAGCCGTACTGTTCCGTTTCAGGATCAGAAGCCAGTCCTTTTGGTTCTTCGTTTAAGCTCGATGAGAGAGAAAAGTGAAAGAGTGGCAGAAAAAGTGAAGTGAGAGAGAAAGAGAGAGGAGAGAGAGATAGAGAGAGGAAAGAAAGAGAGAGAGAGGAAAGAAGAGAGAGGAGAGAGAGATAGAGGAGAGAGAGAGAGAGGAAAGAGAGAGAGGAGAGAAAGAGAGAGATAGAGGAGAGAGAGAGAGGAAAGAAAGAGAGAGGAGAGATAGAGGAGAGAGAGAGGAGAGAAAGAGAAGAGATAGAAGAGAGAGAGAGAGGAAAGAAAGAGAGAGGAGAGAGAGAGATAGAGGAGAGAGAGAGAGGAAAGAAAGAGAGAGAGAGGAGAGAAAGAGAAGAGATAGAAGAGAGAGAGAGGAGAGAAAGAGAAGAGATTGAGAAAGAGAGAGAGAGGAAAGAAAGAGAGAGGAGAGAAAGAGAGAGATAGAGGAGAGAGAGAGGAGAGATAGAGGAGAGAGAGAGAGGAAGAAAGAGAGAGGAGAGAAAGAGAGAGATAGAGGAGAGAGAGAGGAGAGATAGAGGAGAGAGAGAGGAGAGAGGAGAGGAAAGAAAGAGAGAGGGGAGAGAAAGAGAGAGATAAAGAGAGATAGAGGAGAAAAAGAGAGAGAGGAGAGAGAGAGAGAAGAGATGAGAGTGAGTCAAAGCAAGTGAGAGGAGAAAAAGAAAGAAGGAAACAGAGGAGAGCAGGAGTGAAGAGACAAAAGAGAAAAAGCAGAGTAAGTGAAGTCTCAGTTAAACTCACGAGTTTATTTAACACAAAACTGAGGCACAAATTGAACTTTTTTAAACCTTATCTTATTCCAGTGTCCCTTCGAAGGGCCGTCCCACTTTTTCTAGAAAAATTCCTTTTTGTTCAATATCTGATAAAAACAAACTATGAAGCTCCTGGAAAAGTTAAAGATACAAATGTCATTGTGTCTCTTATTTAGACTTAAATCAGCCTTTGGACGAATCAGACTCAGTTTAACTGTAAACTGACAAATAAAAAATGGTCTCCAAAATTTTACATTTTTAATAGGACTTTTGTATTGGCTCCACCTACATTTTTTTTTGAATAATTTTAGGTCTTCAAACTCATTTTTACCTCAGTGACCTTCAGCTTTTGTAGAGGAATGGTAAAAACCCCAAATCTACCAAATCTAGAGTCATTTATGTCTCAGCTGTAACACCTGCTTTACCAATCCTTATATTTACCAAAAACAATTTTTTAAATTAGATTCTGTTTTTCTTTAGTGTGGAGAAAGTTCTCACTTCTGTTAGTCTCAGAAGCTAAAACTACAGAGTCACAGCTTCACAAAGACTCCAGACATTTGCTTCAAAGGATCAGAAACTGTTTTACAGATTTTAGTCAGACGTGTGAGGGGAAAAAGGCCGGAATGAAAAGGGGTTAAGTTAAAGTGCCTTATTATTTGTTATTGTGTAGTGCCACAATAACCACAAAAATCAGACTGGTGCAGTCAGACAGCATCTGTTGGTTTAAAGATAAAAAAGTCACTCGTCCTCATTGTTTGAATCATGTAAACCTCCTGTTTTTATCCTAAAGACATCATGACACGTTCTTACGAACAAATTTGTTCTTAAGGGCTGTTTACGAACATTTTTGGCATTCACAAAATTTGTTCGTAACGGAAAATGTTCGTCTGTAAGAACAAATCCTACGAACACTGAGGAGCACTCGTAAGAACAAAAAATCAGCCGTTTCAGAATTTTATTTCTTATAAAATTCAGTCAAAAATTTTAATTCCTACATGATTGTAGGTTATGTATTTTTATAAATTATTATATGTAAAACAATTTTAGAAACAAAAAAGTCATCACTCGTGCTAAAATGACTCCTTTAATAAACCTGCAGCAGCCTGTCCCAGCCTCAAAGCCTCAGTGTTCTGACCCCCACAGGACTCAGGACCCTGTGTCCCCCAGGACCAGAGCCTCTGTGCACTGACAGTGCTCCCCGCTACAGCCTCCTCTGCCTCCCTCCCCCGCCCCCCCACACACGCGTTCTACCGCGACGTGAAACGCGATATAAACGGCAAAAGCCCAGCGTTATTTCAATACATCTGTGACTTGAACATGTTTCCTCTGAGTGTGTTCATGTGAGTTTGGACATTTTTAAAAGACGCTGACGTTTTTAATCAGCGAAAGCGCTGCTGCCTTTCTTCCTCCTCCGCAGCAGCGCTTCCTCCTCCCAGCTCCGCTCCAGCAGAAATCTTGTGAATGACGCGCTGCGGCCGGCCCATTTTGCCATATAAGGAAGTATGCATTATTCATTTTTATGTAAATAACCGTTTGTAGCTGGAGTTTGGTGAATTTGGCGTAAAGGCTGTTAGGAAAGAATTTGGCTCGTTACGAACTCGTCGTGAATCACACGTAGAGTTTTCGCAGCAGCTTCTTAAAGTGAAAGTTACGCACAGATTTTACGAAGATTTTCATGAATGAGGCCCATTATTTCATTGTAGTGGCTCTGATTCTTTAACTAAAACAGAGGAAAACAACACTGACACGAGGTTTGATTTAGAAAAAGGACGTTTTCTAAATATCTTGCTAAAAGCTAAAGAAAACAAGGAATTTCAAATCCCAATAAAAGAGAACAGATTAATGTATAATAACAATTCTTTTTTTAATTGAAAGTAGACACTTGTAGGTCTCATTTGATGTACAACGTGTCATGATCCCAGTTGCACAAAGTTTTTTGTGGAGCTGTGAATATTGTTTAAAATTTGCAAAAAGGCCTGGCAGGGAAGAGAACAGGACTGGAGCTGAAAGAGTTAATAAAAGTGGCTCAAGACACTACAAACTGAACCGGTCTGAGGGACTAGATGATGAGACAGACCCTGGTGAGTCTGGGACGTGGTTTAGTCCTGTTCTAGTTCTGGCTTAGTCCTCATGGTCCTGCTTCAGTCTTGTTTCATCACTTTTTCTGGCTAAAGCAGCACTGCCCTCTGCTGTTCTAATGCTGTTATCACGGGGCAATCCACTTTTTGAGCTGATGTTTTGAATCCTTGAGAGAACAGAACTGAACAGAAGTACAGACCAAATGATACTCAAGTAAAAATACCCAACCCGACCTCACAAGAACGCCTTTATACCACCACACAGGACATGTCAATAGTGTATGATTAGCAGATTTAGCAGACTCACGTTGCAGCTAGCCTCAGTTAATTTGATTTTAAATTTCAAATGTGTTATTATTCATGTGTGTTTAAGAAAATCCTGATCCTAATCTTAACCAGCTCCAAGCTCCAGCCCTAAACTTACACATTTTAGTGACTTGAAGCCTAAACTTACTCTATAAACCAAAAAAAATGTCCCCACGTCGCTTTAGGCAAAACTCGTGTTTATATAAATGGTGTAACGTGTACACAAGAAGGATTAGGATAAATCGCTTTATTGTCATTCACAAAGTATTTCTTAGAACTACAGAGGAACGAAAAATTGTTTCTCACCAGCAAAGTGCAGTGTAATAAATAGGTTAATTAAAAACAATTAATAATTACTAAAATGTTTATAAAAGAAGCCTAAAACCCCAGATTCCAATGACACACACACAACACTCCAACATTGAGCGACACATACAATTCATATCAGTTTAGTTCAGTTCACATTTAAGAGTCTTACAGCTTGTGCAAAGAAACTATTTAGCATCCTGCTAGACCTGCAGCTTATGCTCCTGTACCTTTCTGGTGAAATGGATGGAAAGAGTCTTTAATAATGGACATTGCTCTCTTCAGGCAGCACTAGATCTCCTCCAAAGGCGGGAGAGGAGCCCCTACAATCCTGATCGCAGTCTTGACAATTCTATTGAGCTTGTGTTGTTCATAAGCTCTGCAGCTCCCAAACCACAGATGAAGACTCTTTTGAGCTTTTTAACCACCACAGTGGTGTTACAGGAGAAGGACAGGTCATCAGCTAAGTGAACACCCAGGAACTTCACACTATTTACCCTCTCAACTGCAACACCATCTATGCAGATATCTGTGTGATGGTCCTTCCCAGCCCTTCTAAAGTCAATCACCATCTCTTTTGTTTTATCCACATTAATGAGCATGATTTCTGCACCTCCTTTCTAAAAAAAAGAAAGGCCTGAAATTGTGCTCAAAATGTACCTGAAGTGCATATGTTTTTATTTATTTATTTGAATCAAAACTGTGATCTTATTTCAAAATCTTTAGGACAGGCCTATTCAACTTAAGGCCCGTGTGCCAAAACGGCTTTCCAAAAATCTGATTTGAAAACTCATTTTACTACCTATTTAATTTTGAGTTATTACTCTGGAAATAGTGGCCAAATTAAATTTCGTAATGTGTCAATAGTTCTCTTGATTTTATTATATTTTTACTGTCTGAAAATAGGATTTGCCACATGGATCCAGTGTGTTTGTCTTGTTTGAATTCCAGTTGTACCTTTTGACTCGTTTCCGGTAAACAATCCCCTTAGCTCTTGTTCTATTGCCAAATCTTGTTTGAAAACTAAAGAGAAATATAACCTAATTTAAGCATTTTATCAGTCATTAACCAATGTAAGATTGTTGTGTCAGTCCTGATTTATTTATTTATTTTTTCCTTTAGACTATGGTTAGTTCTGGTCACTGATTCAGACATTTAGAGCAATAAAAACACACTGCAACATTAGTTATTATCAGTATTTATTCCAGTGAGTATTCGGCACAACCTCGTGTCAAAAGTGGTGACGTACTTGACCCTGAAGTCATGATTCTCGGTCAAATCTGGCCCCCTGGAAACTTAAGTTGAATAGCCCTGCTTTAGGACAAACAATGAATCAGGGATTGTGCAAAACAGACCTCTCATTCATTCAAGTCCTTTTTACTTTTGAATCCTTTTTAAGAATATAGTTGTAAAAGTATAGCCAGGCTGATACCACCTTAGTGACTTCGCTCACTTTCATTTCATTCCAGCTCCACGTCAGGACCATGTGTTCAAGATCTCCACTTGGATTGCAGACGGGAGCCGACAGCTTTAAGGCGAGCAGACAATGTGTGATGTTTTCAGTGGTGGATTTGCAGCGCCTGCTCAGACTGTACGAGTGAATCTCTAGGGTCAAAATTAACGTCCTCACACTACACGGCCAATCTGAATTTCACATTGTGCGTCGACCCACAGCGCCTCAGACTCCTGTATCCAGAAGCACAACATAAAAGGTGAAGGAGAAGAAGAAGAATCCGGAAGTGGAGATGCGTTCGTGGTCATTCCAAATAAGTCCAAATTAACAACAACATTGTTTTTCATGGACAGTGTGAAAGTAGGCATGGGACGATATTAAAATTTGCACTCACGATTATTGTGACCAAAATAATCATGATTAATGATATTATCACAATAATTTACTAAATGTAAAAGTGCACAGATTCAAAATCACTGAAATATTTATTAGTGCACAATATGTGTGTGTTTGAACAAATACTTATTGTATTTTGGTCTTAATACAATCAATAAGTGAACAAATGTTTACAATGTTGAGCAAAAATCTACTAACTTTGTCTCCGAGTCATTAATTAACTTTAACACATGAACCTTTTCTTTGTTTAACCATAAAACAGCTTCTTACTGAGTTCACAGCGTCAGAGTTAGATGCTCTTATGAAGACACAGGCGAGCGCCTGCTGCTATACTTAAGATTAATGTCACGTACGATTATCACAATTATGAAAAAATGCCTCGATTATTTAATTGCGGCCCTTAATTATCGCGATTAGCGATAATATTGTATATCATCCCATCCCTATGTGAGAGATATGTGGCACTGCTTCTACAGCGATGTTCCCACGAGGAGTTTGATATTCTTGCAATCCTACGATTGTTGATCGAAAGCTGGTCATGAGGTGTTAATCTCTTCTCGTTATGTACACTACACTGTGACGACACACGACTGAGCTGAAACTCGGGCCAATCTCCAAAATTGTTGCACGAGTGAAAAATTGTCCAAAAATGAGTCAAAATCGAGAGTCTGCCCACCTTAAGATAAGGGAGGAGATTCAACTTGGACACTTGTGGCGCTCAAGAACAGTCAAGTCCCGCAGAGTCAAAGAGACAACACAGCTCTCACGTTTGTTTGAAGTGTTGCACTGAATAAAACTACCTACAACTTTGAAAGTGCATTTCTGTTTCCCTCACACATCACAGACTCACTCACACATCACCAGAACAAAGAATAAAGAGCTCATGATAAAGTTGGCACACTTTAGATTTGTCTTTGTAAAAATGACTTTCAGCTCATCAGGATCATGTATTAATGATGCTGTGTGTAATGTACAACAGTCTGGGTCTTTTCTGACTCATGTTAAACTACTTTACACAGCGTCATTGAAACATGATCTTGATGAGCTGAAAGTCACCTTCTCACAGACAAAACTCAAGTGTGTAAACTTTATTATGAGCTCTTTATTCTTTGCTCTGGTGATGTGTGAGTGAGTTTTGCAAAGTTCTATGTATTTATTCAGTGAAACTCTTGCTGTGTCTGTGACTCTGTGAGACTAAGTAGCGCTGTCGTCAGACCCGACCCCCCGACACCGGCTCGGATTGTCTTTACCATCTTGAACACACCTAGTGACACAGATGTTTGTGCTCTACTTCTGGATAACAAAACGAACAAAAAGCAATGATTGGTTAAATCAAACAATTCCCCGTAAGTACAGAAGTAAAAGTAAAATGTATCCAGTGAAAAGTAGCCTAGTATAATTAAAGTACAGATACCTGAAAAATGTTACGTTTGTACTTTCAACCACTGGGCTTTTGTTAAATCAAACAGAAACAAATGAAGATGCAAAGTGGTTGATTGAACACATTTTTTTAGTTTATTTTGATCAGTTGATTCAAACTTTTATCTGCCCAAAGGCTGAAGTGGTCAGGGGATTTCACCACAGATGCAGAAACAAATCTCGTTGTACTTGTGACAATGACAAGGTGAATTGAATACAACATTTACCACATTTTTCCTTCATTCACAGATTTCAGACTCTTTCTCAGAACAGCTCACACAGACTCACAGGTTCAGTGAGTTTAGTTTTATTTCTCCAACACTACAGACCTGTTCACACACGAGAAAGGACTGAGATCAGGACTAAAGCTTCTGAGATGTAAAGTCAATATGAGAAAACACATAAAACACCTGAAGAATGTGTGAGTTTGGATGGTAAAACTTGCTTTTGACAGGAACATTTTACTGTTTTAATGTAAAGGGGAGCTATTGGACTTTTGGACGTGTCAAAGTGAAAAACTGTAATGACAATGGCAGAGAAACTACAGCTCCTTTCCATCTGTTGACCTGGAGGAAGGAGGAGCTGGACGTGTTTTTAGTGGTAGGGGAAGCCAGAAAACCCAGGGAGTTCAACTCTAGCATGGCCCAGGCCTTTCTGTGTAGAGTGTACATGTTCCCTCCCGTGTCTGGGTGAGTTTCCCCCTTCCTCCCCCCAATAACATGCAGGTTAGGGAAAACTGGGTGGTGGTCAGAGGTTGAGCCACCAGGTGTTGTGAAGTGCTTCTGCTGAGCTGCTCCAGGGCTGCTGCGATCACTGAATGAATAATTGCCCTTTATATTGGCAGAACTGCATCATGTTGTCTCATGATGATGCGTCTGATTGCAGTGATGAAGCATGCAACCATACGCCACATCATCTCAAGACAGCGGAGTATCATCTCAAATGCAAGCTTCATCACGACGTGCATCAGGAGACCTAGGGCTTTCTTGATTATTTTCTCCAGCAGGAACATGATGCGGCGTCTGATTGCAGTGATGAAGCGTGCAACCATAGGCCACATCATCTCAAGATGGTGGCTGATCATCTCAGCTGCAACCTTCTTCACGGCGTTCATCAGGAGACCTAGGGCTTTCTTGATCATTTTCTCCAGCAGGAACATGAGACCAGCCACTCCTGAAGACTGCTGCCATTCCATAGGCAGTTTTCGGAGGCCCCACAGTGCAGCACCAAGCACAAGCACGACCAGAATCAACCTGTGGAGTACACAAGAATTTTAGTTCTAACCTGGAGCTGAATACTGCTCTCTGATTGGCTGAGCTGGGTCGTCCTCTCCAGTTTCATTTTGTTGTTTGTAAAAAATGTTTTTTAACCCATAAATGCAACCAAAATGATTACATTTCGATATTAACCAAGTATCGAAAGATTTAGGAGAGGAAGTTGTCATAAATTGTGTTTGCAGTATAAAAATCAGCTACCCCAACTTTAACAGCCAAAAAGTAGTAGTTGGGCTTCTCTTTAAATAGGTCACAGAAAATAGGAAAAAGAGTGACAAAAACCTGAAGAGAGATTTTTTTTTTTTTTTTTTTAGGACATTGTGTATTAACAAAAAGGAGAAAAGGTGTCTGAAAAGAATACAATTGTGCTTTACTTACCCCCGGACTGAAGGTCTCTCAACAGCATCTGAAAATCAAAATCAATATGGGTAGGATATATACAGCGGCATGAAAAAGTATGTGAACCTTTTGAAATTTCTCACATTTCTGCTTCACCATCAAATGTGATCTGATCTTTGTCAAATCACACCAATGAAAAAACAGTGTCTGCTTTAACTAAAACCACCCAAACATTTATAGGTTTTCATTTTTTAATGAGGATAACATGCAAACAATGACAAAGGGGGAAAGAAAAAGTAAGTGAACCTTCTGCCTAAGGAGACTTTAAGAGCAATTATTTCCCAATTTTACCAAACAATTTAAGTACGAGTGTGTCCAATCACTGAGGAATGGCCTTAAAGCTGCCCTGCCCACTGTAAAAGACACTCCTGGTAAGCACTGTGTCTTGATGTGAAGCAATGTCTGTTGTTCATCATGGCTCGCTCAAAGCAGCTCTCTGAAGACCTCCGATCTAGAATTGTAGATTTGTATAAAGCTGGAAAAGGTTACAAAACCATCTCTAAAAGTCTGGATGTTCATTAGTCTACCAGTTAGAGAAATTATGTACAAATGGAGAGAGCTTGGCACTGTTGCTTCTTTCCTGAGGAGTGGCCTTCAACAAAAATAATGCCCAAAGTTCATCGCAAAAACACTCAGAAAAAAAAAAAGAACCCTAGAGTGTCTGCTAAAGACGTACTGGCACAGTCCAATATCTCTGTGCTTACACTGACTACATGTAAACAAAGTCTAGTATCTCTGTGTTTACACTGACTACATGTAAAAACAACAGTCTAGTATCTCTGTGCATACACTGACTACATGTAAAACAACAGTCTAGAATTGTGTTCATCAGAGGACTCCACAGAGGAAGCCACTACTGTCTAAAAAAAAACATTGCTGCACAATTAAAGTTCGCAAAAAGTCACCTAGACACTCCACAGAACTTCTGGCAAAATTTTTGTGGACTGATTAAACTAAAAATGAATCATTTGGGAGAAACACACAACATCATGTTTAGAGGAAAAATCAAACAGCTCACCAACATCAACGCCCCATCCCCACCGTGAAGCCTGGTGGAGGGAAAATTATAGTTTAGGCCTGTTTACTGCCTCAGGGCCTGGACAACTTGTAATCATTAGTGGAAAAATGAATTCAAAAGTTTATCAGATGTTTTACAAGAAAAGTTGAGACTGTCTGTCAGACAGTTGAAGTTTAAAAGAGGAAAGAAGCTGCAACAAGACAATGATCCTAAACACAATAGTAAATCAACTTGAGAATGGTTTCAGAAGAATAAAATACACATTCTGGAGTGGCCAAGTCAAAGTCCTGACTTGAGATGCTGTGGCATGACCTCAAAACAGCAATTTATGCCCAACATCCCAGAATCTGACTGTCCCAACTCTGTCCCAAGAGTTCAACTAAAACTTACAGTGAGGAATCATTCAGTTTCTATGGCCCTCGTCTGTGGAACAGTTGAGCTGAAGACTTGAGGTCTACTGCGATATTTTTATTCATATTTTAAGAGGGGGGGCATTTTTATTAAAACATCTGATTAAAATCGTCTAAAGTTCCAATGGAAACTGTTTCTGAACCTTTGGAGCACAAACACATGTCTGGACTCTTTGTGAAGCTGAGTCTCTGTAGTTTTAGCCTCTGATGTCTGATTAACTCTTGTTTTAACTAAGAAGAAGCTCTGCACAAAAGAAATCAGGTTTTAAAGTCCGCCTAAAATCTTTTGGGTAAATGTTATAATCAGTATAGCTGGTGTCATTATAGTCTTGGACAGAATGACACTAGATTTGGCAAATTTTGGGTTTTGACATTTCCTCTTTAAAGCTGAAGCTATTTTCATCATAAAATAGTTTTAGGACCTGTAATAACTTAAAAAGTTTAGGCGGAGCTCATTAAAAATTCCTATTAAATTGTGGAGAATTTTTGAGGTATTTTTTATTTGTAAGTTTAGAGTAAAAACTGATTCTGATCCAACACAGAATGGTTGGTTTGACTGTGAATAAGAGGTTTCAATTTGATTTTTATCTATAACATGTCAGGGAGCTTGAGAGTTGATTTTTATAACATGGTGGGCAAAAATGAAATAATTAAAAAAAAAAGTGGGGTTAAAAGTAAACTGAAAACGTACCTTTTTACTTCAGCTTTTACTTTATATTTATTCAATTATTTATTATGTATGGTATTCATTTATTTATTATTCTAATCTTTTTGTCGATCTTTTGTTGATTATTTTATTATTATTATTATTATTATTATTATTATTATTATTATTATTATTATATTATTATTATTATTATTATTTTATTAATATATATATATATTTTGCTAAGATTAAGAGCTTTGTTTGCAATGTTTTAATTTGTGTTTAAAAAAAAAAAAAAAAAAAAAAAATTGTTATTAGTTATGTGCCAATCTAAAATGCTCCTCAATCTTACATATAGTGCTCCATTAAACATGTATGTAAGGGCATTCAGAGGTTATAATCAGATGTGTAGGTTTATGTGAAACAGCAAAACTAAATCTCCTTTCCACCATGTAAAATGTTCATATGTGTGCTGTGAAATATCACGCCTGTGCAATGTTGGAAAAAGTCTCCCCGCGCGATTTTGCCCCCGGTCTTATCTGGTCCAAACGCCGACACTGACGCAAAACCGGAACGGTTCTTGGTTTTCTTTCTTCTGTCTTAGCGCTGGCGCAGATGGGCAGTACTTGGCCTCTAGAGGCTGGAGTCGGATGGTTCAAGTACATGATTGGATAGCCTTTAAACCAATGACTGATAGTTGTGGCATTAAAAGTCTCACATGCGTGGGGAATTTGCAATCATAGCTTCTCATCCATGCCGAGAGTGGTTTAGTGAGGAGGAGACGCCAGCGGAGGTTTACAGGGACGGCAAATCTGCTCCAAAGCCCGGTTACACGCTTTTCTGACAGATGACTATTTAGACATTGACGTCCTATTCTGAATAGTGACATTAACATACATTTCAAAGCTCCCTATTCCGACATTTGACTGACTTCCACCTTCTCTACCTCTCTATCTATCTCTTTTTTTTTGCTTTTCCTTTATACGTCCATCTCACATCTATGGCCATTTAGACTATTAGGTAAACCATATAATGGCAAAAACACGGTCTCACTCCTAGTCCGGCACACAGAGTTAACTGCCTTCGAAAGAAAAAAAAAAAAAAAAAAAACGAAATATAAGGGACAAATTTACACCCACACCTAACAGTATCATAGTAAATTATTTTCCTGAACGATATACAAAAAATGACTATGAATTTTAACCTAAGAACCACAGAAATAAATAAACAAAAGTTGTTTGAAGAAGGCCGAGTTCAGCCGCGCGTCATGAGCCTGGACGCGTCAGGCTTTCAGATTGCTCGTGCCATAGCACTAATATAACATATTTAAAGGTGTGCTGGGCTAGGCTGAAGTAGGTTGAAATAATCCTTTTAGGCAGTTTGTGGAGAAGATATGAAAATCAGAGCGCGTTGTGTAGCCTACTTTCGCGTACGCCCCGGCCGCGCGCGTCATTGAAGTTTAACGCTTTAAATTTCAGTTTCTTCTTCTGCTCATTTCTCAGTCAATTTAGATCAGATCATTACAAAACACCCGTCATTTTGTTGCTAAACACTCAGAGAGCATCACTGTACAGTTGTCATCGTTTTCCTGCCCACGGTTTGTCTCTGTGAGCCGAGAGAAATGAAAATGGAGAGGGAAGGAGGAGACAGACGGGGAGGAGGAGAAACGGCAGTAAATTAATTGATATATTTTTATTCCCGCGTGTGCCTAATACAGACTAGTAGGCCTACATAAAGAAATGTATCTTTTATCAATCTTAGCCTTCATAGTGCGGTGAGGAGATCCATGGTACATTGTGCCAGAGTGTAAAGCTGTGCCAAGACGAGCGCGCACTCGTGTCCTGTACGCACAGTGAGTCATATGGGATGATTTAAGCATGTTTTTGACTTACAATAATCAAACAGAGTTAAAGGAAAGGGGGAGGCTTATAGCTGGAAACTGTGGCCCCTCACACCGTTCATATAGGACTTTTTACAGTGCATAAAACCCTGACCCACGGAACACTGGACCGCTCTCAGAGCCACAGTTTCCCCAGAATCAAACCAGATTACATGCAGTTTTTTGTCTGTTGGTGCGACCCAAAGCTGAAAAATGTAGAAAGAAATTACACACAATAATTACGATGATGGTGCACTGGTGTTTCTCCTGTTAAGCAACTGTTTGTGAAAGTTTCGGTGCCTCCAGACAGTGGCGGCCAAAGAGGTAAGGCAATGACTAGGGAAATATTATGGAATAAAAAACAATAATGTCGGAATAGCAAACCCAAAACGGTGTGGGAAAAGACTGTTGTCGGATAGCGAAACACGCACGGGTTTAACCGTTACAGAGATGAGACGTACGTAGATGCATTACACAAAATGAATGAACTCTGCCTTAATAGTGTAAGATACCTTTAGTGCATCTGCAAAAATGATAGTGTCTATTTGACATTCAACTGTTGCAATGTGACTGCGTGATAAGCTCTGCATTTCTTACCTGAAACACAAAAGTTCTTCATATCTCGCAGTTTCCGTTAAATCCACACTGTATTTAGCCCAAACTCCGCCTGTAATTTCCATTTCTTCTGCATAAAAGTCAGTCCATTCCACCGGGAAAGTTTTTCTGATGCAAGCACATCTAGGCGCGTCTGACAACGCCAAACCAGGAAACTGCAGGAGCGACTTTTCGCTAAATATTCAAATCTGAATAAACATCAGTGTTTGTCTGTCAAGCAATCCTGGTCAAAGGAACGAATCCTCTTAAAATCAGACCGACATAACGCGATCTGTCCCGTTATTTTTATGAAATGAAGCCTTAAACAAAATACAATCCGTCAATGACGAAACTAGTGGCGGTCTCCTTCAACATCCTCAGACCTGACGCCACCTTCACCGCCGCCTGGTCCTCCAGTTTCACCCTCATCACTGCACTGTCCCGTCGCCCCAAGGCTCTCCCGTGCCCGTCGACCTCACAACAGAAGGAGGAAACTTGTTGCAGTTTTTTGTTTTGTTTAAATAAACACATTTTAATAATTAATGAAACAAACAAAAACAAAACAAGTGTTGCGCAATGCGAGTATTATTATTATTATTCTTTTTTTAATTATTATTATTATCATAATTGTTATTATTATTATTTTAAATTATTATTATTATCATTATTATTATTATTATTATTATTATTATTATTATTATTATTTTAAACACAGATGCTTGTGTTTTAAGCTCTTGTGCATGCGTGTGTCTTCATAAGTCTTTGGATTTTTGTTTAATATATGCCAAATGAACGGGGTAATTAAAACTACTCAAATCAATATTTTAGGCTAAAGATTTATTTTCATTTATCATTAGGCCTACTCTTTATTATTTACCTTTAAATATTATCAATAAATAATGTTATGTATTAATATTTTTTTACATTCAAAATATGTACTATGCATAATTTGAGTTTTATTTATTTTACATTTAAACACTTTTACAGATTTCATTGTAGCCTACTATTTAATTTTGAGCTTTGCTTTAAACATTAATAATAAGAGTTGTGATTGAAATAATTTTAGGCCTCAAAAAATGTAGGCTAATATTTTTAGTTTGCGAGAAAATCTTGATTTCATTTTTCACTCGCCTCTGTTCTCCAGAGACAGGAGCAAGTGTAAGTGAAATCCCATTCATGTGTGTATGTGTGTGTGAACTGTGGGCTGCCTGATGAGCAGCCAATCAGAGCAGAGAAATGACAGCATATAGTGAGAAGCTGCCGCGCTCGCTCCAAATGTTTTTTTGTTTGTTTTTTTCAACTGGGGCGACGTGAATGGAGGGCACAGGTCTTCAACTGACAAAGGAGACAGTGGTCTTTTGCGCTGATTCAGGAGTTCTCTCGTCGCTAACGCAGCAAGCATTGAGTTTGTTCACTTATTAATTGAAGGTTTCTGTATCCGTTGCGAGAGAAAACACGGACAGATAATTGCACCATATCCATTAATAGCTTTTTAACATGTTGTGTTTATTAATGCACTACTTTTTGAGTTTATTCTTTCCGATTTTGCCCATTCACAGAATGCACCACACCACGCCCTCATTCTGCTTCGCACCACCTTGTGTATTGCATCATCACACCTCTTGTCTAAAGTTCCACGCCCATGCTCTCAGCAGTGGCGCAGCCACCAAGTGTCAGCAAATTATCCCGTTTGCGTCAATGTCACGCGTCACACGCTAGGTCTGACGGGGGCAAGATCGCGGCCTCCATGTTAAAGCCTCAAAAACTCTTTGGCCTCTCTCTATCATCTTGCCTTTTGTTAATAAACGCATTTATCAACAACATATTCTTCAATTATCAAAAGAGAAACGCACATAATGAGCATTACATTACAAAATTAGCAGCAGTGTTGGGGAAAAAGCATTGAAAAAGTAGTTACTCATTACTTATTACTTTTTAAAAATGTAATTAGTTACACTACTTAGTTACTGCTCCAAGAAAGTAACTTAGTTACTTTACATTAGGATTACTTTGCGTGTATTATTGCAAACATTGATCAAATGTGATTTAGAATTTTATTATTGGCATTTAAGCATGGGCAAACAACAAATGAGTTGCATAAATATGCTAAAATTTTGTAAAATCAATTTTAAAAATGATTCTGGGCTCTGTTCCAGCTGGAGATCTCTGTCTCTAAGCTGTGTTATCTCACAAAATAAGTCGCTTTTGGGATTTTTTCTTACTTAAAAGTAACTAAGAGTATTTTGTCAGTAACTGTAATTAAATTACAAGTATTTTCACAGTAACTAATGCTGCGTTTCAGGCAACTGCGAACTGGGACATTTCCCACTTAAAAAATACCAGTTCCCAGTTCAGAGCGTTCCAACCTAATCAACTCGTAACATTATGGCTAATGCTAACCTTTAGGCTAAACTAAAGTAACGATAAATGACCTATAACCAATGTTTACATAGTTTTTGCGTCAGTTAAAAGCTCCAAATAAATTTATTGTGGTGATTGTTGAACTCGTATGTGAAGTGGGGCTTCCTCAACCAGGTCCCAGTTCACAAGTGGGATTAACCAGTTTGAGTGGCGTTCCAGCGCATTTTTACAAGTGGGAAATATACCAGTTTCCAGTTGCCTGGAACACACCATTAGTGACACTACTAGTTACTCAAAAATGTAATCTAATTGTAACTAAGTTACACCCAACACTGATTAGCAGCTATTCGATTAGAATTGAAATGCGAAGCAGGCACGTTCTGCAGCTTAAGAGTTTCTTTAAGGACTGATCTTTGTGTTTCATGTAAAAAAAAATGCCTTTGAGAAACAGCCTTTGAAGTCCCAGAGAAGTCTATGTTTGAAGCTCTGGGGCCAACTTGACTAAATTAACCATAAATAATTAAAGGTTCACTGTGTAACCTTTTGGCCAAAAAATAAGCTTTAATAAAAGCATGTTTATCTGGTTTAGATGTCTTTGTGACAGTAAATAAATTATAAAAAAAATTTGTGATATTACCCTAACCCTATTATGGCATAGAACCTATTTATCCTTTATAAACCCTTTTTATGCTGTGGCTAGACTAGTTCCTGTTTGTGTAAAACCTGTGGATAGTTCCATCTTGTTCCATTCATTCTTTATGGGCAATTTACTCAAATGAATCAATATTTAAAAACCACAAAATAATCACTGCAGCGAGTTCAGAGCACGGAAAGACTGTGTGCTTTGAGGTCAGAGAGCCAGCTCCAGCTCGTGGTGCCTAAGACGAGACTTAAAACCAGAGGAGACCGGAGCGTTCTCTGTAGCTGGTCCTAGGCTCTGGTCCTAGGCTCTGGTCCTAGGCTCTGGTCCGAGGCTCTGGTCCGAGGCTCTGGTCCGAGACTCTGGTCCGAGGCTCTGGTCCGAGGCTCTGGTCCTGGGCTCTGGTCCTAGGCTCTGGTCCTAGGCTCTGGTCCTATAGGCTCTGGTCCGAGGCTCTGGTCCTAGGCTCTGGTCCTAGGCTCTGGTCCGAGGCTCTGGTCCTAGGCTCTGGTCGAGGCTCTGGTCCTAGGCTCTGGTCCGAGGCTCTGGTCCTAGGCTCTGGTCCGAGGCTCTGGTCCGAGACTCTGGTCCGAGGCTCTGGTCCTAGGCTCTGGTCCGAGGCTCTGGTCCTAGGCTCTGGTCCTAGACTCAGGTCCTATAGGCTCTGGTCCGAGGCTCTGGTCCTAGGCTCTGGTCCTAGGCTCTGGTCCTAGGCTCTGGTCCTAGGCTCTGGTCCGAGGCTCTGGTCCGAGGCTCTGGTCCTAGGCTCTGGTCCGAGGCTCTGGTCCGAGGCTCTGGTCCGAGGCTCTGGTCCTAGGCTCTGGTCCGAGGCTCTGGTCCGAGGCTCTGGTCCGAGGCTCTGGTCCTAGGCTCTGGTCCGAGGCTCTGGTCGAGGCTCTGGTCCGAGGCTCTGGTCCTAGGCTCTGGTCCGAGGCTCTGGTCCTTGGCTCTGGTCCGAGGCTCTGGTCCTAGGCTCTGGTCCGAGGCTCTGGTCCTTGGCTCTGGTCCGAGGCTCTGGTCCTAGGCTCTGGTCGAGGCTCTGGTCTAGGCTCTGGTCCGAGGCTCTGGTCCTAGGCTCTGGTCCTAGGCTCTGGTCCTAGGCTCTGGTCCGAGGCTCTGGTCCGAGGCTCCGGTCCGAGGCTCTGGTCTGAGGCTCTGGTCCTAGGCTCTGGTCTGAGGCTCTGGTCCGAGGCTCTGGTCCTAGGCTCTGGTTCGAGGCTCTGGTCCTAGGCTCTGGTCCTAGGCTCTGGTCCTAGGCTCTGGTCCTAGGCTCTGGTCCGAGGCTCTGGTCCGAGGCTCCGGTCCGAGGCTCTGGTCTGAGGCTCTGGTCCTAGGCTCTGGTCCTAGGCTCTGGTCCTAGGCTCTGGTCTAGGCTCTGGTTCGAGGCTCTGGTCCGAGGCTCTGGTCCTAGGCTCTGGTTCGAGGCTCTGGTCCGAGGCTCTGGAACGCTCTGCTCCTTCATGTTCGTTCTGCTCCCACCGTGGAGTGTTTTAAGTCTCGTCCTAAGACCCACTTTTACTCTCTGGCTTTTAACACCGACTGAGATGTGTGGTCCTCTGTTGTCTTTTTTATTTTTATTTTATTCAGTTTTTATTTGTTTTTATTTATTTTACTAAGTGTTTTATGTTTTTATTTATTTGTTTTATGTTTTGTATCTTAGTTGACTGTATGTTTTGCTTTTATCTGTGCAGCACTTTGGAAACTGTTTGTTTGTGAAATGTGCTATATAAATAAAGTGGATTTGGATTTGGATGATTATCTGGCTGTAACATGTTTTGTGTCAATTCATTATGTAAATATTTTAGGGTAGCTTCCTATTTGTAGTGATTTGTAAAATTTACTTTTCACCTCCAGAAAGTTACACTGTGCAGCTAAAATATGAAAGTTTAGCCTGCAGTGTTTTGCCTTAAATATCTTCAGTTGTACTTACTGACAATGCCGTCTAGGAGCATCTCTATGATGTTGTCCATTATGTTGTCCATGTCCATCTCCAGATGTGTGTTTATGTGTTTATGTTCGTCCAAGTCTGAAAATGAGAATTTTGTTAGATAAAGCTTAAAATTTATTGGTTTCAATGCCTTGAAAGACATTTTGTATTTTTTGGACTGGTTCTACACATTTACTTATTGGCTTCCTCTGAAATACAGCAGCTGGGATTTTTGGAGTTTAATGGACTGAAAAGAGGTAAAACAACAAATCTGTAATCACTGAAATTCTATGGACTTGGGCAGAGCGATATTGACAAAAGCTAGATACAGTACTTTTGCAATGGCTCAGAGTGACTGCTTCTGATGCGAGGGGTTTAACACAAAATCCGCAAAGGCTTCAAGACTAAACACTAAAAAGAAACAAAAAAGTACATTAAAAAGATGCAGCAACAATCATTCAGCTGTAAAAAATTAACTAAACAACAGAAACTAAATATGAAACTAAAGATGCAATACAGTTTTTTCTTGTGTGTTTTATTTTGCAGTGCTTTTATTGTGAAAAGTACAAAAACGTTGTTTTACAGTGCTTTTATTGTGAAAAATTTGAAAACGTTATTTACGGTGTTTTTATTGTGAAAAGGACGTAATCATCAGGGATTACCCATGTTCTGTGTTCTGCCAGTGTTTAGTGACTTAACAGCGCCCTCTGCAGTTTGCAAGTCACTTTCTTTTCTTTTCTCTAATGGCCGACGAGCTCATGTTACTCCCTGTAATGGCCGACAGCTACCTCTTCTCACCATAGCTCTGCCCCGTCCTTAGGCTTCATCGTCTAACAGACAGAGTGCCACGTCAGCTCACAAAGCACCGAACAAGCCGGTTGTCTTACGATTTATATATACTTTTTTTTACCTATTTCACACATTCAAACTTATTTTAATAGAATTTCCATTTTGACGGCTTTATTGACACCGTTTTTAACTTAGCGAGGCGGTTTGGTTACGGATTTGTTCTCTTGGGTCGCTACGATGATTAAACGATGTCGCGTAGCTAACTCCACCGTAACTGTAACCCTTGATTATCAAAATAACTGTACATTTGGTTAAAGAAAATACACAAAACGTAGCTGCAACAATGTCATCCGCTTACCTTGATGTCCAGCGGCGAAAAGGACGAGATTGCGGAAGTCGGACAAATACAAAACCTCGATGTCTTCTATCTGCTCTGACCATTTGAGGGCGTCATTGGTTCTTGCCACGTTGTACTAAACACATCAGCACTATGACTTGCTACAGTTTGGAGATCCTTCACGTGCTTGGTACAACTGACAAATGATCAGAAATACTAATGAATGTTTATTGTTTTTTATCTAACTTTTTTTACTTAATTTCTAGGGTCTCCATTAGCTGTCTATTTAATGTTCTCTGGCTCCTCTGATGAAACATTACCATTCAGTCAAAAACATTACATACAAAAACATAATCATAATTCACTTGCAAGGACCACGCCACACATTAGATTGCAGGTTACATAATATTTTATTGTGAATAAGAAAGAGGACGATGGTGAAGATGGCAATACTATGTGGTTCAGGGCGGCTGGTGAGACTATGGATGGGGGCTCTGTCCTGGATGATCTGCCCAGCCGATCGAGAAGACCCCCCTGGAGATGGTTATCTTCAAGTCTAGAGAGAAGAGACAAACAGTAGTCCTGAGACTAGTGTGATCCTGCTCCTGAAATTTAATTAATTACATGAACTTGCATTTTTACAATAATCAATAATAAAAAACAATAAGAATGAGGACAAAAGATTGGAATCTTTACTTTATTGAGTCTATATTCTATATCAAATCAAACTTTATTTATAAAGCACTTTTCATACATAAACTATATACTCTATATTCATGAAATATAACCATTAAAAACGCAGTTGACTTTAGAGACTTTGTCCTTTAACCTTTTTCATTTGTAAAGTGTCCACCGTTGCTACAGTTTTGGAGATATTTCAATGATTTCTTGTTACAGACCTTAGATCAAGTAATTTTTTCAAAATGTCAACTTACAATTTTGTTAAACCCAGAGTCTTGTTATTTACAAATGTTCTGTTCTTGTGTTCTGTTCGAGCTTTTTACTGTTTTGACAGCTATAAAATTATAGTAAAATGTTTTTTCAAACGTTTTTTGGTTTAAATCTGTTAATCTACTTCTGTTTTGACTAAAAATACCAAACTTGAAAAAACTCCTCAAAATGTTATTATTTGTGCAGACTTAAAACCCTTGTGCACCCCTTTGAAAATAAATCACATGTGATCCTAGGGTGCAAAATGCACCCTCGTTTCTAACACCCATTATTTTATAAAAAACAAACTTTTATCCAACTTTTTCACATCAATATCTTCATTTATTTATTTCTAATCAGACATATTCAATTTGATTTCATATTTTGACTTTTTAACCTGACTAAGTCCAGCTCTAGTTCATTTCTCATATCCTGGTCTTATTTCCTAATTTCATGATATTTCCATCTGTGTTTGATGTAAAATGAAGATTTAAATGACACAATTATCATAAAATAATATATTTTCATTATTGATTAATGGGCTGCAAATGGCACAACTTAACTCAAGCTCTTTGGCACAAATCACTGTCCTACAACTGTTCAAATACAGTTATATGTTTTTTAATTTTTAAAATAAGGCTTCCTTTCTTACAGAACAAGAGTGAAATAGCTTAGACTTCAATAAAGTCTATGGGCCAGACCAAAAACAGCTTTATATTTTTGCCTGAGAGACTTTTCTGAGTTTCAGTGATAATATAAATATTGACTCTTGAAGTTTACAAACCCCTTGTTAAAAATGCACTTTTGACACTGGTCCATATTAAGGTTTAGGCCATGTACCGCCCATCAAACAATCATTTAAACTATTATCTTTGGTATCATTTTGAAGAAATAAATCTTGTCTTTCATGTAGACACATTTTTATTCGTCTCTGATGATTACTATGGCAACTATAGCTTTTCAAACTGTCACATGAGGATGATTTTTTAAAATTTTTTCCTGAACTGTTTTGCTACGTTTCTCACTGAAAGCTCTGGGAACATGATAAACACACAAATGTGATATCAAATTATTCTCTGGAATCTGAGGATTCAGAAAATGTATAATATGTCTTAACTTTTTCAAATCTAACCTCATAGTGAGCCTCAAAGTACAAGAGTGATTCTCACAGAGCTGCATCCCCATAGAACTCAGGCTATTTTCTGTATTCTTACTTCTGAAGGTTGTTGGAGCTTTTTGATCTGGAAAAGTCCTCTTGATTTATTTTTTATTTTTTAATATGAGTATAGTCCTGTTTTTACTAGAAAGTAGAGTTTTTTCTTGTGTTAGCCAGTGTTATAGAAATAAATGAACAGGCAACATTCAGAGCAATTCTGTCTAAACTTTCACTGATAAAAAGTCAGACTGAAATATCACAACTGTTCAACATAATTGTATTTTCTGTTGTGTAAAAGAACATATGACACTGGACTCTAAAACACTTGTATCTTAGTGATTATTATTTGTGTTGGTTTTAGAGTCCAGTGACATATTCTTTACAGTTACACAACAGAAAATATGATTATGTTGAACAGTTGTGATATTTCAGTCTGACTTTTTATCAGTGAAAGTTTAGACAGAATTGCTCTGAATGCTGCCTGTTCATTTATTTCTATAACACTGGCTAACACAAGAAAAAACTCTACTTTCTAGTAAAAACAGGACTATACTCATATTAAAAAATAAAAAATAAATCAAGAGGACTTTTCCAGATCAAAAGCTCCAACAACCTTCAGAAGCAAGAATACAGAAAATAGCCTGAGTTCTATGGGAGATGCAGCTCTGTGAGAATCCCTCTTGTACTTTGAGGCTCACTGTGAGGCTGTGTTTTGAAAAAGTTAAGACATATTATACATTTTTTGAATCCTCAGACTCCAGAGAGTAAGTTGATATCACATTTGTGTGTTTATCATGTTCCCAGAGCTTTCAGTGAGAAACTTAGCAAAACAGTTCTGGAAAAAATTGTAAAAAATCATCCTCATGTGACAGTTTGAAAAGCTATAGTTGCCATAGTAATCATCAGAGACGAATAAAAATGTGTCTACATGAAAGACAAGATTTTTTCTTTATAATGATACCAAACTTAATAATTTAAATGATTGTTTGATGGGCGGTACATGGCCTAAACCTTAATATGGACCAGTGTCAAAAGTGCATTTTTAACAAGGGGTTTGTAAACTTCAAGGGTCAATATTTATATTATCACTGAAACTCAGAAAAGTCTCTCAGGCAAAAATATAAAGCTCAGATCATGACCTTTCCAAAAGTGTATGATAGCCCTTGCCACCTTTGGTGAGCCCCATTGGACTATAATGTGACCAATTTCTTCTATGATTCTTTAGAAACAATTTCCCCACTGACACAAATCACACTTTCCCGACTGTAGAATGTTGTGATGTCATCTGAAATCAACCCAGCAGTAACACAAAGACAAATGAGCCTGAATCTGGCTTTTTCACAGCAGGTACATTAGCCAAAGCAATGTAAAAAGGGCACAAAATAGTCATGAAAATCCTGTCAGAAAATGTTGTAAATACATCACTTCAGAACTTCAGAATTTAGCCATTTATAAAATCTCTATTTTTTAAATTAGGAAAACTTAAAAATCTACTGTCGTAACATTGTACATATAATATCTAAATAAAAAAGTGATTTTTGCAGGTGACTAGACTAATAAATCTGTTATCACGCCAAGAAAAAAAGGATTTAGTCTCTTCATTTGAGCTGCCAAAGACCTGACTGAAATAATACTGGTCTGTAGAATGTTGTGAAGTCTCGTGAACACAACCTACTGTCCTTAATCTATTCACACACATTTCCCAAAATGTGTTTGTCGTCTCTGCACACATAATTACAGTGCAATTCTGTAATGAACAAGGCCTCTCATTAGAGAAGATAAAATAACATATAAAGCCCATAAGTTTGAGTTCAAACATAAAAATCATGATATTTAAAAAAAAAGAGCAATATTTTTCTTTTAGATTTAACTTAAATACATTTAAGAACACTGTAACTTTTTCTAGGTGAATTCAATAGAACCAGAAACTTAAAATCATATCTTGTAAATTTTAACAGTGATAAGTAAATTCATCATATTGTGAAAAATAAAGCTACAGAAGCAGGTTTTCTATGGAAAAATACAATCAGAATAGCCTCTAGATCAGTGATTCTAATCAATAGGGCCAAGGTGCCCAAAGTTTGGTCGCGAGCACCTTTGAGGGCCACACAATCAGTAAAATACAATACATTTAATATAAGATTGGGTCACAGGTTATGCACATGAATAAAATAAATGCTCTAGATCATATAAGCATGCTTAGTGCTGCAAGACATCAATCTAAACATCTTGCAAGAACAATTCAAACATTTAGTTGTTTTTATTCTGTCTATGATCTGACTCTGTCTGTTGTGTCTAGAATCAGAATGTGCTGGATTTAGAAGAAACTGCAAACTGTGTTTTGGAGTGGCTTTCTGAATGTAAACAGCCAATCTGAAGTGGAGGGAATCATCCCAGAGAAACTATGGTAAATGTTTGAATCAGAAGATCAATCTAAACCAACTTCCAAAAATGTGATAAAGAGAACAAAAACTGGGGGGAAAAAAGGTTCCAAGTAGAGCTGCAATACACAACAAGAAATAGTGTAATTTTTCTCTGATTTATGTTTTAACTTAACGTTTTATTGAAAACAGCAGCTGTCTGTTTTGCTGCTGATGTAAATGGCAGTGTGTGTCCCAATATCACAGAAACAATGTGCAAACTAAAGTGGAAGTCTGCATCTTTATCTGGTTGGACTCGTGCAGACAGAGGCAGAGAGACGGAGCTAAAGCAAAGTCCTGCTCTGCAGCTCAGCTCACGGGATGTATCAGGGCGGAGCTGAGTGGAGCTGTGTGTAGTAGAATCAGACTGCTCTGTACTGAAGAAGCTCTACCTGGAACCTCGTCATTGCAAAATATGCTGTAATGGAACTGTATATAAATAAATGTATATACTTTACCCAATAGAAACAGCTGAATGCAGAGCAGACCACCTCTGAAGACAGATGCTTAATTTGCTTCTCTTTCTTTGTTTGCATGTTGCTGGTGTGGTGAGATGAGCCATTTCTCCAGAGAGATGTCTTCTAGCCTGTAGAAATACAACAAATACATCAGAATGTAATTTAAAGCTGTAAAACTAAACACATCAAATATTCTCTGTGTTTTTCTGTCTTTATAGCATCATTTCAATCTCAAATCCAGTGTGCTCTTTCTTTTTTTCCCCCAAAATCTTAAAAAATGTGTTATTGTATACATTACCTTTAGTCCATCCAGGACAGGCTGCCAGGCTGCTTGGTGCATATCAGGTGTGCTTATAAAGTGCCTCTCCCTGCCACATGACATGGTGACGACGAGAGCTCATCGTGCCCTACCAGGTGTGCCTCAGCAACACAGCAGAGCCTGCCTCCTGGGCTTGGACAGTCTAAAGTATCTTGCTTTGCCACAGAAAGTTAAGCAAGGAAAAACAGGCCAACATACATTTTAGTAGTAAGGCCTATATATACATTTTATAGAGCACAAGAAAAATAAATAATGGTTATTAATATAATTATAATAACTGTAGTAAATGTAAAGATATACAACATTTTAAAAAGACATAAATAATCATCATCATTATAATTCTTTAGACTATGTAGTTCTATTGCTGGACAAGTCTGAGAAGATCACACACTCGAAACACACAGAAGTCAGTATTCTAGTCGGACTTTGGTGTGTTATTGGTAAAGTGGGACAACACACATATTTTCAGTTTAACATAGTGAAAACACACACACATAAACGTCTATTCTTGAGTTTATTATTACACTAAAGATGCAACAGATTAAATGAATCCTTTGAACCATTAACCCTTCTCATTCCGGCCTTTTTTCCTTCACACGTCTGACTAAAATCAGTAAAAATTCAAACTAAAAGAGTTCCTGATCCTTTGGAGCCCAGACAAATGTCTGGGGTCTTTTTAAAGCTGTCTCTGTAGTTTTTACTTCTGATGTCCAACAGACTCATCAGAAGTGAGAACTTTCTCCAAGCAAAAGAAAAGCAAAATCTAAATTCTACTTAAATTTTATTTGGTAAATATAAGCAGGCCAGTTGACAGACTTGCTGGGGCCCGGGACAAGAAGACCTCACATGGGCCCCCCTACCCGCCGCCGCTGTACATACGTATATTATTTTTATTAATTCTAATATTATTATATTTATAGATAATAATAGTTATTATTAACATAATTGGCTGTTTTACATTGTATGCCTATTTTTTGCATGCCCTTATAAATCATTCATTTTCTATTATTTTATTTTTTATATGAATATAGTTTTTTTTTGTTTTTTGTTTTTTTTCTTCATTAGTATCATCAGTGTTATATGTTGCACCTTATTATTAAATTAAGTTCTTAGTTTGTGAATTTAGTTTTGTTCAGTTGCAATGGCAATGAAACCTCTTCTGATTCTTAAGTCAGTCTCTTTGTTCAGAGGAACATGTCAGTGAGGGGCCTTCAGACTGCAGGTGCCAGGTTTACAGATTCTCAAACTGCAGGTTGTGAGACTGCAGCCTCCAGCCCTGCGAACTGCTTCCTTTAGCGCTGCCTCTGGCTGTGAACGGCTGCACACAGACGCTTCAAACAACAGTTCTGCCTAAAACTTTTGTGCAGACCCTTCGAGGACTTAATTTGTGTTGTTTTTATTAAAATTCAGAATCTTTTTGGATCCGCGGGGCGCGCTTTGCCGCCGTAATTTTCGCTATGGAATTTAAAAACGTATAGTTTGGTCAGCTGTTTTGCTCATAACTTTGCAAATACACGACGGATTTTGATAAAATAAAAATTGGCTAAAAGCTTAGGTTGTGTAGAACTGTTCCTACACTCTTTTATTCTGCGCTATTTGCGGTAACAAAGCGTCTGGTTAATTCATGCACAGATGAATGGATCCTGTTGCTGGTTAATTCCTGACCTGCACACTCTCGTTTGCAGGAATTTATCAGTGGTGTCATTCCCTATGGCCAATAATTATGCTATTGTTAAACGCTTCGGACATAGATCATGGACAACAGCTTATTAGACAGGAGTGACACGATCGAGGAAACTGTGACATGCGAGCATGTAAGAGAGAGAGAGAGAGAGAGAGAGAGAGATAGCGGAGTGAAGTAGCAGCGTTTATCTTAAAAGTTCTGAGAAGCTTAATACAGCATTTTACATCACTGCTGTCCACAGAAAAGTGACAGTTTATACGAAAAAATAAGCTGACCAGTTTAGAAATAATTTCACCTGGTCTGGAGCAGGGGATGCGTCAGCACCCAGCGCGTGCGGTGCGTGCTAGTAGGATCGAACCATTTTGAAAACAGGAGGGGGACAGTTAAGGAAAAATGCTCGATTTTGCAGTTGCAACATTTTAGGGTTTTGAGTAAATTGTAAGTATAAAATAAATAATAATAATAATAATAAAAAATTATTATTAAGGAAAAAAAAAAAGGTGGAGACGTTGATGGGCCCTCCTAGTCTTGAGGCCCGGGACAAAAAACCCGGTTGTCCCCCACTGTCGACGGGCTTGAATATAAGGATTGGTAAAGCTGGAGTTGAAGCTGAGACATAAATGACTCTAGATTTGGCAGATTTGGGGTTTTGACAATTCCTGTAAAAGCTGAAGGTAATTGAGGTAAAAATAAGTTTTAGGACCAAAATTATTCAAAAAAAAAAAAAAAAAAATCTAGGTGGAGCCAATGTAAAAGTCCTATTAAAATGTTTTGAATTTTTTGGGACTTTTTTTATTTGAAGGTTTACAGTAGAAATCTGAGTCTGGATCGTCCCAGAGGCTGATTTTGCTCTAAATAAAAGGGATACAATGGGATTTTTATATTTAACCTTTCCAGGTGCTTCAGAGTATGCTTTTTTGAGACACTGAACAAAATAAAAATTTTTGAAGAAAAAGTGGGAATGACAGAGGTGTATGTGTCTCTTCTTCTCCGTATATTGTTATGGAAAAGGATGTTAATGGCTTGGTGAGAATAATAAATAATAATAATCCAAATGTCCGAGCTTGTTGGGATTTAAAATAAAAGGCCGTTTATTTTTCAGTTACAGAATACAGACAAAGCAGGGAAATTCAGTTTATCACCTGCTCATATCACATCTGACACATCCATGGACACAGACACAGAAAAATGTGCAATATAGAGACAATAAAAGCCCCAAAAATGAATAGGTAAAAATAGAATAAATAGATCAGTGCTTGGTTGTATAAAATAAAAAGAACTACAACACAGCATAAATAAATGAAGCTGCTTACAGGGATGCATTATAGAGTCTAAAAAAGACTTCCTGAGTCTGTAGAGCAGGAGAGTGACAGCAGCCTGTCGCTGAAGCTGCTCCTCTGTCTCAGCACCAGCTCATGCAGAGGATGGCAGCTGTTGTCCATGACAGAGAGCATTTTTCTAGTGTTCTAGTCTCCACCACACACACAACACAGTCCTGATCAGAACCAGTCACAGAAGAGGCCTTTTTCATCAGCCTGTCCAGCCTCTGTGAGTCTCTCTGCCGAATAACCCAATTACCTGAACATAGTATTACTGTGCCCTTTGGCAAGACACTTCACCCTACACATATAATGGGCCTGTTGAATTTGAGGTCATCAGAGACTATTGGCACCTAAAAACATCCACATTTTGTTTTGTAGTTTAGCTCTATGGGCAACAACAAGTGTGCCTGAGCAACACAGTTTCACAAGAAAGAGTATATAAACCACAACACATAAATAGTGTGCACTGAAAAAAGTAATATTTATAATATAAAAATACATATTTTTTTACTCACTAAAATAGACATCTGACAAAGAAATAACACATTATTTAAATGTTTTTTCCTTTAAAACTTTTAATTGCTGACAATTAAAATGGATTTAACATTTATTAAAATATATATTTTTAGCTGTTTGAGCAAATTGTAAAAAGTGTGAGTAAATATTACTCCAGAAATCACTTAAGCGTTTGAATAGTTAATTGCAGGAGCAATGTAACATTTAATAGATTATTTCGTTTAGCTGTCCTAGTTAAATGTAAAAAGTGTGAGTAAATGTTAAATGTAAAAATCACTAAATGGTTTAAATCCTGCACATGCTCAGTAGAGAGCAGGACAGTTAGCAGGAGCTGCTCCACAGACATGTCCAGGATCATCTCCACACACTTGTGAGAGGAAAACAAGGATTTTTACACTTCTACATCTGCTCAGGTGAGTCTCAAGTCTTATCTGGTTTACTATGAGTTACATTTGTCAAGTACTTTTGTGAAAATGTGCTCTGTTAGCGCCATACAATGTGCACTGCTAGCGTTAGCTTTTACTAACATGATTTGTTTTTTTAGGTTTTACAATGAAATGTTTTTATTTTTAGCCACATACTGTTGCTCAGAGCAACATTAGGCTGTGCACTTTGTTCACATTTTTATTTCAAGTCAGCAGCCTAAAAATTTACAGTCACGGAGAAATGCAGCTTCGACACATTGTGCATTGCTCTTGTTGTTTTATGCTAATGAGACGCACAATCCAACAGTGCTAACATGCACACTACATACAGTATAAGAACAGACCACATCTGTCTCACTGTGGAACATTAGTAAAGTACTTTTGTTGTCTTAATACAGAAATCAGCTTCACTCAAACACAAATACAGAATTGCTAATCATTTAGTCTATGAGAAGTGTGTTTTTACTAATGTAAACATATTGTTACACTTGTCTCTTGCAGATTAAATGACAGAAAGATTGTCCTGGTTTATCCTTGTTAAAACACTAACTGTGACTTGTGTTTTTCAGTTTAGTTTATGCTACATCAACATTCAGTAAGTCAACTATTTTAAGCTCCAAGCTAAGCTGATGGTGGGCGGGGCCAGAGTAAAGTGACTCAAATATAACTGATTAAATACACTGATCATGTCTGAAAGCTTTATAAGAATATAAAAATAAAGTATTTCTTCCCCACAGGAGCAGATTGGAGTCAGGACTGTTGCTGTGCTGGAAAAAGAACAAATACCAAGAGAACAGTAACAGGTAAAGACACATAACTTCAGTGTTTTTGTGACGCTTGAGCTTGTTCTAATGGTGCCTACAAGTACCTCTTCAGATTTCTTTGATGCGCTTGCTTTTAAATGTTTAATTTTTCACTTTCTATGTAAAACTCTTTTAAATAATAAGGAAACATTTTGAACATGTAGTTTGTTTGAATCCCCTTTTGAACTGTTAATGACTGTCTGTGGTTCTGTGTGTTCAGGTGAACTCCAGCTGTCTCCGAGTGTCTCTGAGTGTCCTGCTGAAACTTGTAGAAAAAATTAAAAAATATATATATATAAAATAAATTACTATAGACATGTAGTACATATAGACATAAAAACATGTTAAGAAAATTATTACAATTTTATGTATATAAGTACATAAATAGTATGTAAAAAATTCAAAACCTTACTTGTTTTTTAACTTTAAATTTTACTTAATTTTTTTTTTTTTTTTTTGGGGGGGGGGGGTAAAACAATACTAAAATTTACTCAGTTAATCAGAATAAATCTTACTCATAAACATTAGCAAAATGTATATCAACTCCGGTATTAAAACATAAGTATTAATTATAATAATCATAATAATTAAGTATTGATAATAATACTTATGTGGGGTGCACGGTAGCAGAGTGGTTAGAGCTCTGGATTCCCAATAAGGAGGTCGTGGGTTCGACTCCCGGGTCGGACCATATCAACATCTCACGATCTCTCTGGGTGGAGTTTGCATGTTCTCCCCGTGTCAGCGTGGGTTTTCTCCGGTTTCCTCCAAAAACATGCATGTTTAGGTTAATTGGGCATCACTGTAAATTTCCCTTAGTGAGTGACTGAGAGAGTGAATGTTTGTCTGTCTAACCCTGCGACGAGTTGGCCACTGTCCAGGGTGTTCCCCGCCTAAGGCCCAAAGTCACTGGGATAGGCTCCAGTCACCCGCGACCCTAATGGGATTAAGCGGTGGAAAATGAATGAATGAATAATAATCTATTTTTTAATTAAATTATAGTTGTTTTTTTCAGTTTATGATGAGCACGATTTCAGGCCTTTTTTGCATTCATTTGTTACACCGTATAACCTATATGACACGAGATTTCACAGCGTAAAATACTCAAGTTTTGGTTGAAGCCACGTGGGGACATTTTCTTTAGGTTTAATGGGTAAGTTTAGGCTTCAAGTTACTAAAATAGGTAAGTTTATAAGGTTGGGGAAGGTTAAGTTTAGGATTTTGTTAATATTCATGAATACTAACACATTTTACAACCATCATAGAAATTAACTGGGGCTGCAACTTATTTTGTACAACTTACATTTTTTCTCCATTGGTTTGGCTCATTGAAACTGAAATGACTCCAAACCAAGCTGCAGTTGTTCACAACTGAACAGCATTTCTTGTTTCTTTCATCAAATTTCCAGCATCTTAGTCCAAGTCTCAGTGCATCTGTGCTAATGGTTCTGTACAAGTCTCCTACAGACAGCACAATGACCCCAAGTTTAGCACATTTTACAAATAAAAAAATGTTTCTGATCCAAACTGATGAGCTGATTATCAGTCTGATGGTTGTTCTCCACAGAACCTGTCAGCAGGATTTCACTGTGTAAGTCCTCATGTGCACAAGACTCTGTTCTTTTGTCAGAATTAGTCAAGAACAAAATACCACAAACACTGTGATATTTACTTCTTTTCTCCCTCTGTGATGTTACAAAAGAATACTATAAATATGACAAATAATCAGACTATAAATATGAGAAAGAAAATGTATTGAAGAAATATGAATCAGAAGTTACTGATACAGTTTAGAGCAGAGCTCCAGTCACTGTGGTGATGCTTTACAATTGTAAATAAAACAGTAATGCAGTTACATTGGTAACTCATTCTGTTCTGAATGTTTAGATGAAAAAGACATGTAGTTTTAAAGCTTATATGAACAGTTTTGGGAGAGATCTGTGCTTTTGCTGGGGAGCAGTAATGTTACAAACTGCAACATTGTTTGGCCAAATGGTCTTACAGTTTTAAGAATGTCATCTCAGTTTCAAGAAATGAACCAAACCAATGGAGAAAAACTGTGAAATCCTAATTCAGATTCGCTCAGATTAAAGTCAGTTTATAGAGCTACATAAGTCATACAGAGGCGTGCCTGCACTCACTCACAATCATTTACATGCTCCTTCGGGAGCTAAGCAAATTAAAGGGCTCGGTCACTTTTCCTAGTTGTAAACATTTATGAATGATGCAATAATAACTTTGATCCTTTACTAAAATCTGTGTACTTCTTCAGTTTGTCTCTATTGGTTTGGCTAATTTCTTGAAAATGAGATGACATTCTCAAAATTAAAAGATCATTTGGCAAAAATTATTGCACTTTGTCACAACATTACGGCTCATAAGCAAAAGCTCATATCTCTGCTAAAACTGCACACTAGCTTCAAAAACATTGTACCTTTCTCCTGTAAAGAGTCAGTGCCATCAAAATCACAAAGATCCTTCTCAGCTGCTTTGGCTCATTTGTGTTCATTTAGCCACTTTTGCTAAAATAACCTGGACGATTCAGCACAACACTTCTTTCACCCCCCACATAAACAACATCACTCGATTTGCTTACTTTCACCTCTGCAACATACACCGTCTCCGGCCCTCCCTCCCTCCACAGTCCACTGCCGTTCTCATACACAGTTTCTTCACCTCCCGTCTGGATTATTGCAACTCTACTTTTTTTTGTCTCCACAGAAAACTCTCCATAAACTTCAACTGGGTCAAAATTCAGCAGCTCGCATCATTACACACACAGCCTCCATTAACCACATCACATCTGTTCAGACTGGCCTATTCACTGTGAACACAAATGCACTGTCTGTTTCAATGTTTGATATTACTGTATTTTTAACTGTATGCGTTTAACCATATGTATGTTGTACTTGTAAGGTGACCATAAGTGCCCTGAAAGGCGCCTAAAAAATAAAAATAAAATGTATTATTAATAATAGCATGGATCACCTGCACAAGCTCAGATCTCTCTCAATACATTTCACCCATGTGTTAAAACCAAATGTCTCATCTTAACAGTCCCAAAAACACATGATCCCTATGTCCTTGTGTGAGCACTGACAATCCAGATGTTCAGGTGTTTTCTCACTGTGGCAGAGGTTGAGGTAACTCAATATAATTATAGACAATAGAATACACTAAAGCTGTTCTCCTTTGGTTAGGCTCATTTATTCTTACATCTATAACATAATCTGGACAAAAAGTCTTACAATTCTCTGCAACTTTACAGCTCACTAAAGCGTATCTGTTTCCCCAAATTGTCAGGACAGAATGAGTTATCATGGTAAGTGTATTGCTGTTTTACATACAATGGACCCTTTTCATGCCACGTCAGCTCTGGAGGCAAAAAACGAGAGCCCATTAACGAGAGCCCACTAACCCTAACCCTAAACCCTAGGTTTTATTGTGGTTAAATGTTGTTTCTTTGTTAATTGTAATGTTAGCCTGACCTTACCCAGATGTGCAGGTGCAGTTCAGTGTTAAAACTGATCTGTTTTATTTAGAATTCTTGCTAATACTGTTGTCAGTCATTCATATTTTATTCCCAAGGCTCTATTTCTGGCTTTAGAAAAAGCCTTTGACCAGAGCTAACAGATTTTCAAAGCTACAAGCAACCAATTTTGTTGGACTATAAGTTAATCATAAAAACTATTAATAAATGTTGTGTCTCTGAAGCTCTAATGCTCTAATGGGAGGTGCACACAATAGCATATTTAGCATTAGCTTTGAGACATGAATGAACTGTTAAAAGAAGCATTTTAGCTACTATGGGTCTAGCAAAGTAAAACGGACCTGAAACCAATATAAAAATCACCTTCAGTCACATGAAGAGCAGATCGAGATTCTCTGGTGAATTACTTTTTTTTTTTTTTTTTTTTTTTATTTAGTGATGCAGAAGACATTTAAGTACAAGGACAAGAGGACAAAACAGTAACCACAACAAATACAACGATTGACATTACAACAAGACAATACAACACAAAGTGTAATAGTGACATAATATTATATAACTTGAATACTAAAGTATGTGGTGTGTGTGTGGGGGGGGGGGTGTATACATGTTTATATTCATACATATATGTTGCATAGGGACTTGGCATCGAGAGAAAAAAAAAAAAAAAACGAAAACCAAATAGGAAAAAAAAAAAAAAATGGCAATAAGTAAGATAAAATAATAAAATAATAATAACAAAAATATTATCAAACATAAAAAATAAAATAAGAATAAAATGATATTAATGAGAAATCTTAAAGAAGAACAAAAATTTCAATAAACAGAGTACAAAAGTAGGCAAGATAGAGCAGTAGTGTTAAAATATTAATACATTAAAACTTCGGAATTGAACCTACTGAGTATTATGTACTGACATACTTTGTATACTATGCCACTTCCCTCCCTAAAGTTCTTTTTCCCTCTTTTTTTTTACTCTTTTCGTTATTATACCATATTATTATTATCAATATCACCATCATTTATCTTACAAATTATTACTGTAATTTCTGCCCTATTGAGCGCACCTGAATATAAGCCGCACCCACCGGATTTAAGTAAGAAAAATGATAAAGTACATATATAAGCCGCACTTGTTAACAGTAAGTCTATGAGAATCTATCATTTTGCTGCATTGCCCCCACAAGCCGCACAGTTCAAAGCTCATGAAAAAAGTAGCGGTTTATAATCCAGAAATCACGGTAATTATAATTTGGACTCAATAGACTGGCAAGGCCATCTCAGTTGAATTACTTCTGATGAATTACTTCTGACAGATGGAAGCATTTTGTCTGATCTTGTGTGATTCATCAAAGTCTTGTCAGGTCCCACAGAGTAAGTCACAAAAGCCGTTTTCACACATGAAAGTACCAAGAACTAATTCCCTACATTCCTTTAGCCCCTGTTTAGTCATCCTGTCCCCATGTTTGTGTTCACACAGCAACAGTTTGTAAGTGGGGCTAAATAGTTTAAAATTTGCATTTATATACTCTGGAACATTTAAATACATACAGTCATTAAGTGGTGTTAGGAAAACAAAAGTTGTTGTTTTTTTTCCCTTCTACGTAAATGTACAAAAGACAATTATTTACTGTCTATAGAGACAAAAAATTGACAACATTTTAAATAATGGTTACTATTTACACATTTAAACATTATTTTGGGAGCAGCTGCTTTTAAGTCATTTTTCTCAAGGACAAGGAATGCATTTCTAAATATCAGAATATGTAAAACATGTTTCCAAACAGAGCTAGTGATGTAAATGTGCTTGTGTACCAAAATTTTCCTGGTCTGACTGAAAGTACCTGCCTCAAAGCAGGAGCTAAAACAGTCCCCAAAGTGTGGCCCCAGTCCGTAGTTCCTGCTCTGTGTGAATGTGCCTAAAATGGGTACTGGAACTAAATAAAGTATTAGGAATTGAAAAAGTTCCTACAGGAAAGAGCTAAAGTCTGTGTCAGGTCCCACAGAGTAAGTCATGATACAGTATACTGTATATCCTGACAGCTCCAAACAGAACCTGACTTTTTTTTTACTGCATTTACTTTAAAGATCCCTCCAAAAATGAGCTAGTTTACACTGGTTTAAGTGAAGGCCAGAAGTCACAGAAGATGAGGATATCTACAGTATGTGTTAGGCAAATGAAAATGTGTGCTGTAATTATTATCCACTGGTCATAAAGAAAAAGCCAGAACAGAGAAATGAAAAGATATGAAAAATGTAATTTGTTTTGTTTAGATGTTTTCTTATTATATAGTTCATGTGTCTCAATGTCATGTGGAAATGGCAGAGATTTTCATATAATTTGAAAACTCAAACGAAACTCCTTTGCTTTGCATTTCCAGGACAAAGGTAAAGCAGGTGACGTCTTGGAATAAACTTTGAATAAGTCTCAGGTGAACTGATGCTTCACTTGGGAGTGGCTTAAGGGTGGATTGTGTTTCCATAGCAACATTCTAAACTTAGCCATTATAATTTAAGTGTAATATGATGATGACCTACAGTACAGACCAAAAGTTTGGACACACCTTCTCATCAAAGCCTTTTTTTTTTTTTTTTTTTTTTTTATTCATGACTATGAACATTGTAGATTCACACTGAAGGCATCCAAACTATGAATGACCACATGTGGAAGTATAGAACAGCCAAAAAGTGTGAAATAACTGAAAATATGTCATATTCTAGGTTCTTTTGCTTTGATTACTGTTTTACACACTCTCACATTCTCTTGATGAGCTTCAGGAGTTCGTCACCTGAAATGTTCTTCCAACAGTCTTGAAGAAGTTCCAGAAATGTTTAACACTTGTTGGTCCTTTTGCCTTCACACTGTGGTCCAGCTCAGCCCAAAACCATCTGGACTGGGTTCAGGTCTAGTGATTGTGGAGGCCAGGTCATTACTCTCCTTCCTGGTCATTCATGGTGTTTATATCTTCAGTGTGAATCTACAATGTCCATAGTCATGAAAATAAATAAGACTCTTGATGAGAAAGTGTGTCCAAACTTTTGGTCTGTACTGTATTTGTATGTTGTATTTTTTAAACTCTGTAACTAACTGCTTATGAACTATCCTTTTATCTGTCTGTGCAGTGAATGTGTGAGGCCTTGTGTGACTGTTGCTGTCTCTTTTTCTGTCCTATGTTCTTGACATCAACCTGCTGAAGATGGAACTTGGCCACGTTGGCTATAATCTTTACATATTTACATGCAAATATGTTGTCCTTTTATAAATAAATAAATAAAGAAGAAATAACCTTAAAAGTGAACTGTGTATCTTTTTGGCCAAAAAATAACTTGGAAAAAAGCATATTTTTCTAGTTTAGTCTTTGTGACACTAACTAAATAATACAAAGGTGGAATTTTACTCTGAGTGGGCTTGCATGGCACAAAATGAACCATTATTTGTTTTTTTTTTCCTATGGAAAAAATAGCTCATTTAGCTATATTTTTCTCGCATAAAACATTATTTGTTCCCTGTAAGAATGTTCTAAAGAATGATTTTATTTACTTATTTGTATTGAACTGTGATGTTGACTTCTCACCTCCAAAAAGTTACACAGTGCACCTTTAAAGATGCTATTTTTCTCTATCAATACTCAATTCAGTTCATTCATTTTCTATCGCTTATTTTCATTTGGGGTGACAGTTTACTGGAATCTATCCCAGTGACTTTGGGCATTAGGCGGACAGTGATACCATTTACTAATTTCACAGTTCTCAAATCTGTGTGAAATAAGTACATTTTCAACTGTTTCTTTAACACTTTTACTTAAAGGTGCCATGATACGTACACAAAATGAGCTTTTTAATCATGTTAGAATGTTGTTATCTCTGCCAAACCATACTCACTTACGTCTTGCTTCATTCACAAATGTATAATCTTGCACTGTACTCCTCCAGAGCTGAAAATGCTTCGTCCTACCTTGTGATGTCATTAAGTGGCAGTTTAAAGAGAACAACTTTTTAGCCTAATTTTAAGTGGTTTACTGTACAATTCTCTATTTAAATCACTAGGTTGTATCTTTATGTTTAGTTGTGATTGCCACAGAAAGCTTTCATAATTTTAGAAAGAATCAAGTGGCAAAAGTTTAAATGAGGCTAGCTTACAATTTGAACAATTATATGGCTGAAACTATATAAAATGTCTGCCGAAAGTTAATGGTGACTAAAAGCACATTTTGTATTACCACATAGTGACATCACTAGGTGGAACAGTTGAAGTGTTGAAGTGAAGAACACTGCATAGACTTTTTGTATCAAACAGGTGTGAATGAATCAAAACATAACTTAAGGTGTGTTTTGAGTGAAGAAATGACATTGTAACATTGATTTAAAAAAAAAAAAAAATATATATATATATATATATATATATATATATTTTTTTTTTTTTTTTTTTTTTTTTTTTTTTTGACCTGCAGCACCTGAAGCTCCAGCGTTCCACTGAATGAAAAAGCAGCCCACACCAGGATGGAGCTCCCTCCACTGTGCCGGTAGAAAACATCTCAGGTGGATCTCCTTGTCCTGTCAGTAACGTTGGAAGTCATTTGGACCATCAAGGTTCATTTTTTTTCTCATCACAGAATAAAACTTGTTCCACCTTTCAGTGTCTCATGTTTGCTGCTCCTGGCAAAGTCTAAACGAGCTGTTTTGTGACGTTGAAGGAGACGAGGTCTTTAAAGTGTTTTTTGTTTTTGAAACCCTTTTCCTACAGAGCTGTCTGATGGTTATTGTGCTGCAGTCGGCTCCAGTGAGGGCCATAATGTGGGTCTAGGACCGCCCTGTGTCTTGACAAACACCCATTAGGATGCTCCGGCTCAGCACAGGTGTCATTTTGGGGTCTACACTGGACTTTGTTGTTCCATAATGCTCAGGGAACATTTAGAATGACTGTCTGACTGTGTCCAGCCTCAGCAGCAGAGACTCGCTGTGAGAGGCTTTGCTTATGCAGCTCGATGACCCGGCCACGTTCAAGAAGTGAAAACTTCTTTGCTATAACCATCAGGAGGACATAACTGTCTGAAAGCCTGACAGAAAAGGAGAATTTGAGCAGATTTTGGCTTTTATAGCCTTTGGTCTTAAGATTTCGATCAGCTGAAAAACAGCCTTTTTCAGTTTTTTATTATTTTCTTTAAAATGACAAGTTCCAATTTTTTTTTCTTCACACTCCCCCTTCTTGTTTTTACATATTGTAACTCTACTTAAAAGGAACCCCGAGAATTTTTTAATGTTTGTTTTTCGAGTTTTCCTATATCATCAAAGATATAAATACACACAAAAATAATCTAAAAAATCTACCGTTTTATTAAACTTTTACGAAATATTTTCACGGAAGACGCCATCATTGTTTACAACGCAGTGCATTATGGGTAGTATGACGTCGAATCGTGTAACTACGAGGAAAGTTATGAAAGCTTACCGCATTCTCCTTGTTTCCTCCCGAGACGAAATCACAACCAAAAGCCACACAATGTACCATTTTACAATGTGTTGTCGACGAAAAACTACTGACGCTCCTGTTAACCAGATCAACGGCAACTGTTGCAGCTGTTGCATGCGTCTCACGACTGACGCTCACTGCGCCAGTGCGCCACACGATTCTGCGTCATCACCTCAAGATGGCGGCGCCCGTAATATCAGGAAGTTGTTGTAAACATGACAATTTTACGTCAAACGGCGAATATTTGTTTACTTAAGCTCTACTTTTTAGTAAGTATACCTACGCGAAGTATTTTCGATCTATTTATGTAAATATTCGGGGTTCCTTTTAAAACCTCATTAGGATCCAAATGTGCAAAATGTGAATTTTAGCAAATTTTCAACTGGTCTTAAGATTTTGATCAAGTCTGTATAGCATAAAATGGGCTTTGTAATATCAAAGAATCAAATCTGCAATAGATACTTTTACTTGAGTATACTGAAAAAAAATTCTGGCCCTTATTAAAGATAGCATTTTTTTATTCAGATTTAATATTTTTATTGCTATTAAAATCTACACATATTAGACTAATAATGACACCAAAATTCGAAATTTACATGTGTGTATTTTAATTGTTTAATACTTACCAAAACATTTTGTAAATGCTAAGATCTACTACTTATTGCACATGCTCCACGAAGCAGTGCCAAACACCCAGTACAGTTTCCAAAGCCTGAGACCTAAGCAGGTCCGGTCTGGGCAGTGCTTGAATGGGAGATCGCTGGAGGAACAATAGGAGCAACACAGTGAAACAAACAGAGAAGAAATTTGTTGGATATACTCTTTATTTATAAACAATGATTACTTTTGTTTAGAAAAGCTTACAAGTAAATGTCTCTCTTTATGTATTATAAATGTTTTAAAATGTCACTGTACTTTTGACGTGTTTTTAACCCCTGTTCTTATGTAGCACTTTGAAATTTCCCTGAAATGGAAAGAGCATTATAAATAAAATGTATTGTTTTTATTATTATTTTTACTAATCATTATAAAGTATAATCAACATTTTTTTTTAGATGGAAGTAAACATTGGAATTAAACTTAACATAAAAATGTTACTGAATTTAATTAGATTTATTGTTTTGCAATATAGTATAATGAAAATATGTAGTAAACTCAGTACATTTTTCTTGCTGTAATCTGAACTTTTACTAAAGTAATAAATGGAGTACTTTATCCACACTGGGGCTGACTGACACTAAAGGTGCACAATATATCAAATTTTAGACAATATTGAGAAAAAAACAAATGAGTATAGCAACAAAAGAGAATAATATTTGGTAAATGCTCAAATAAATTCCATCCATCCGTTCCTTTTTTTTTCTTCCGCTTTATCCGGAGTTGGGTCGCAGAGACAGCAGACTGAACAGGGAGGCCCAGACTTAATATCCACACACTACCTCCAGTTTTTTCCAGGGGAATCCCAAACAAATTTAGATAGTAAACATTTAGTCATCTGATCACTCATTGGAGTCTTAGTTTAGGGGTTTCCAAGCTTTTCAGACCAGGGCCCCTAAATAACAATGCCAGTGAATGAACAGAATAAAATATTGTTTGTAATAATTTCAAGTTGTAGATCTGAGCAAAACTCAATTTTATTTAATTTATTTTAGTTGTTTGCTGTGTTATTTGACTGAAATTCACTATAACACGCTGTATTTAATGTAAAGAGTTGATTGAATACAGCCTAATATTTGTAAAATACATTTTCCTGACCCTCACTTTGAGAACCACAGTCTTAGTTCACCAAAGCACACTGCAAATATACTCACACATAAATTCTCCTTTAGCTGTTTTTGTTTTTCTTTAGTTATTTTGCCTGCAAACATCTGAGCTTGTGTTCAGGGCCTCTACCCTAAGCAAGGTTTCCAAAGGTGCCACTCACGTCATCTATTTATTATGATGATACTAGAATCCTGGAAATGTATCTATTTCCAAAGATTTCTTCCTCTTTTTTTTTTTTTTTTTTTTTTTTTTTTGATTTGACTATAGATGCATTGCCTTTAATCTGGTTGTTTTAGTCCAGTGTTTCCCAACCAGGGATACATGGACCCAAGGGGTACGCGACCATTTGCCAGGGGGTCCTTGGGATGATTGCAGATTTAAAAAAAAATGTAGAGTTGCAAGTTTTACAACGCGAAAAGTGTTATTTGCAGCACATTTTACATGTTAAGAGGCAACTGTTTGACATGAAATACATTAAAACAATAAAATGCAATGGTTAACACATAACATAGGGCAGAGCTATTCAAATAGATTTTCCAGAAGGCCAAATTTTACCAAGGACGTGGCGTCTGGGCCAGGTTGTAACACAATACGTCACAGCTTTAGGCACGAGGTTGCACCAAATATTCACAAAACTAGAATTGTTTCTATAGTTATAATAATTACAGTTTTTCTCAATCGCTTTGACACATTTTTTGAAACTTGGTTTAGTTTGATCACTTGTTTCCAACATTTACCTGAATAAAGGTTGAGATACACAGAACATTTGCCACAATTTTCATTCATTCTCACAGTTTTCAGACTCTTTCTCAGAACAGCTCACACAGCTCACATTTATAAACTCACATGTTCAGTGAGTTTAGTTTGTTTCTCCAGCACTACAGACCTGTTCACACACGGTAAAGAACCTTTGTCATAACACTGTTAGTTTTTATCTACAAACTCACACATCACAGCAAAATCTAAAATCACATGAGCAGAAAGATTAAACAACAAAGAATGAAACAGGACAAAGGTCTGAGCAGAAAACACGTTGATGTAAATGGTTTGTCACAGAGACATTGTGTTTCTGTTTAGCGTCTCTGAACTGTCTTTAGCAAAAAGTAACTATATAAATATATAAAATATATTTCACAATTCAAAATTTACAGTAAATGTGTATTTTTCATCTTGGTTTTTCTTGCCCAGTAAGATAAAAACACAACTTATTCAGATACAAAATCTTTTGTGTGAAGTGTGAATCCCAACGACAGACTGAACTGAACCTTTGGTGGTAAACACATGAGAACACCTGAAGAATGTGTGAGAGTTTTGATGATAAAACTTGCTTCTGAGGGGTAAAGTTAACTGTTTTGAATGTAAAACTAAATTTAGCTAGAGACGAAACTTAGTTTTGAGAAACAGAAGCTCTGTTTAGGATTCTGTGTGAGCTGTTTTGCAAATTAACTTTTAGAATGGACAAGTGTGTCAAAGCAGTTGAGAAAAACTGTAATGCTGCAGTCTATTTTTATACAAAATGCCCAAATCAGCGTTAAGCCAAGTGACCAAATTAAACAAGATTTAGGTATTTTAGTGCGTATTTAACTGTATTCAAATAAGAATTGCTAATAAAACAAGAGCAAAGTGGATTGTTTTGCTAAAAATATACAAAAAGACAACTTTTTATCCCTGGAATGGAATCAATACATGCAACTGGAATTGACAAGAAAAACACATATCTTATTTTCAGACAGTAAAACCAAAAAATCAAGATAACTAGTGCTTTGTAATATTAGGAAAGTGATCTGATGGCCGGATCAGATTCTTGGAGGGCTGATTTGGCACCCGGGCCTTTATTTGAATAAGCCTGACATAGGGGTACTCCGTGTATGTGATCATGATTAGGGGTACTCAAGACAAAAAAAGTTGGGAACCACTGTTTTAGTCCATTTCTGTTCCCTCTCGCGCGCCACTGCTCCCTCTTCTGTGCACACTGAACACAGCTCAGCGTAAGCTTCATCCTCGTGCTACAGTTTGAGGAAATACTAGAGTCTGTAACTTCTGTCAGGACAAATAGACTACATTCATGGTTTGTGTTTCCCTCTGAAAGAACAGTATTTTGCGTGATAAAATTTGTAGTCTTGTACAGTTTTTCCTCAATCGCTTTGACATATACTTCTTCGGAAGACTTTTGTTTGATGGCACATGTCAACTAGAGCCATATTTTTTTAATCATTAAACTTCAATACTTTTAAAGACACGCTTGCTTAGTTTGAAATAATATATATAGCATATCAATATATATAATAATAATAATGTATAATATCATAATATAATATCATAATATAATATCTGAATATCGATCACAAATGGTCAAAATAATTTTTTTGTTAGTTTTAAATAGAGGTTCTGCAGGTGACATCACAGCATTCTAAATGTTCATTCTGAGTGGCAAGGATGCATGAGAGTTAACAAATTCAACCCTCAACAAGTCTACTGAGCATTGGGTTTGTAACTGAAAAATCAAGTCAACAGTTGTAGCAAAGCAGATAAACTTTAGCTTCTCACATTTATCAGACATTGAAATTACACACAGTTGAACTTATTACCTTTTTCTTCTTAAAAAATATGTTTTTGAGTCCATTTGTTGCAGTTAAAATGTCCTAAATCACCAACTGTTTTAGCAGACAAACTTGCAGCTAACAAGCCGTTGCCACGACAACAAAGAAATACATTGAAGAAATGTCACTCATTCTAAATGTTGCTAAGCAAAATGATGTCAGTGCATAACCTCTATACAATAATTTGTAAAAAAAAAAATAATAATAATAATAAATTACTAAATAAAATACATAACCAACAACCATGTAAGAATTATCATTTTTGAATGAATTATAATAGCAATAATTTTGTAAACCTTCAGGTTTTTTGTTCATTCTCCTGAGTGTCTGTTCTTCCAGAAGAATATTTTCAGTTAAAAACTAATTTTGTGAATACCATAAAGATTTTGTTCACCTCACCTGAAAAAAAGTTTGCGGATCAGCCAATTCAAACGGGTCAGAAGAATCTGCACAAAACAGGCAAGTAACTAAATCTTTTTACTTAATTTTTTTGCATATCTGTACTTTACTTTAGTATTAAAAATCTTGCAACTTTTTACTTGTACTTCTTCTACCTAATACAAATTTAAAACAAGTTATCGTATTACTTTTTAAAGTCCTATTTCTCTCTTAAAAGTGATGCAGACCTGCAGTGATTTTTTCATGTAAAACAATATAAAAATCCTCCAAAACTTTCTAATATCTAACAATTCCTCACATGATTACATAAACATGTTGTATAATTGTCTCACTGTAAAGCCCATTGTACACTCAAGTAAACTCACTTTTAAAAGAGTCATTTTTCAGACAAGTAACTGTACTTTTACTTAAGTAGTGAACTGCAGTACTTTTGCCATCTCTATCTGGAGAACCTGTTTACAATGAAAGGTTATAAGGATGAGTGGATCAAATGAACCAGCTTTACAAACACTGGCCTCTAGTGGTCTTAATCGGGAATGTGAGATAAAACATTTTTACAGACCTTTAATAATATTTATGTATCTTGAGTAGTGCTGTCAAGCGATTAAAAAATTGAAGAGATTAATTAATTATGATCTGTAATTAATTAATCTAATTAATCTATTTTTAATCTCACCTAAAAATTGCTGCGAAAAACACTCAACTTAAGTGTTTTTGTTTAGTTTTTATCCAATTTAATTAATTACATTATTGTTGCAGATGGAAATATTAATTTATTGCAAAAAATGAAGACTTTGGGACAGGAGTGTCAAACTTAAATGGAGCCGGGCCAAATTAATCATAGTCAGACTTGGTCGAGGGCCACATGCTAAAATTTGAAGTCTACATGTGTTTTATTCAAATATGGCAATTTTGTTAAATAAAGCTTATTATACATGTTTATATTTAGATTGTAATCCATTACATTACATCTATGCCACAGACTGTTTTTTCAAGAACATTTTGGACAAACTACAGTATATGCGATTTGCGACATTCTAATGCATTTTAGAAGCTTTATAGTCACATCTCATTTAAAGTTTTATATTTCCATATTTCCACACAAGCCTGAACCTTTATCCGGACATCTGAAGTGTAATTTCGTTATGTCTGATGTTTCTGCTCTTATAATCTTCCTGTTCTGAGTTTATTTCTGTGTTTTAGAAGTTTTAAAAATGATTCTTAGAACTGTCTCTATCTCTCATTGTTACGTACTTTTTTCAGCGGGCCACAATCAATAATAATCAGACATCTTCCTAGGGCCGCATGAAATCGTCTCGCGGGTCATATTTGGCCCCCGGGCCGCCAGTTTGACACCCCTGTTTTAGGAAGTCTTTTGTTGCTAAGTTGTTAAGTTGAACAAACCTTATGTCCACTTTACAACTTACATATGGAAACAATGAAGTTAAAGATTTCAAAATAGATCAATGTGATTAAAAAAATAAACTAAATTAATTTGTGTGTAATTAATTAATCACAATTCATTTATTCATTCATTCGCACGGTAGCCAAGTGGTTAGAGCTCTGGCTTCCCAATAAGGAGGTCGTGGGTTCGACTCCCGGGTCGGACCAGATCAACATCTCACGATCTCTCTGGGTGGAGTTTGCATGTTCTCTCTGTGTCACTGTGGGTTTTCTCCAGTTTCCTCCCACCTCCAAAAACATGCATGTTTAGGTTAATTGGGCATCACTGTAAATTTCCCTTAGTGAGTGAATGAGAGAGTGAATGGTTGTCTGTCTAACCCTGCGGCAAGTTGGCCAATGTCCAGGCTGTTCCCCGCCTAAGGCCCAAAGTCACTGGGATAGGCTCCAGTCACCCGCGACCCCTAACGGGATTAAGCGGTAGAAAATGAATGAATAATTACAATTAATCACAATTAATGCACTAATTTGACACCCCCTAATCTTGATATGTATTATGTGATGTTTATTTATGAATTTGTCTGGGCAATAGATATATAGTATGAGGATGAAAATTGTATTGTTCTTGTGTTGGTCACTTGTAGTTTGCCATTGCCTCTGTCAGCCAATCAGGGAACAGACTAGGGGAGTGGCACACAATGTGAAACCATTGACCTGAGGAAGCTCCTGTTGTCTGTCCTATTAAATTTGCAGATTTCAGATTTCCTTTCGTATATTTTAATGCAACAGTCGAGCACCTTTGAGTGATGTGTATTTATGCTTTTTGTAAGAAGCACTTAAGAACAAATTTTGAAGAACGTATCATAAATGAGGCCCAGTGTAGTGACCCGAACATCTCTCTTGGTTGCGTCATTATTACTATTATACAAACATTTTTGTAAGGCTGTGAAGACTTAAAAATAACCAAAAAACAAATCCTATATCAGATGTATTTTTCCCCCGTATGTTGAGTATAAACACCGTAGATAAAAAGTCAAAATCCTTTTACTGAATACATGAGTTTATTGAGGCACTTGACACAAATCATATATTTTGAACAAACATACTGATAATCTTCACATTTTAGTGTCTGTAAACATGAGCGTATACATTCAGATAGTTCACATCATTTTTGTAAAAACAAACACAAATCAATAACTACAAATCTATAATCTATCGCTCTGATCGGGATTAAAGTCCAAACGTCTCACTTCGTCTAAGGCCTAAAGTGTGCGTGAGGCGCCAACGTCCCAAAGCTACATCTGCGTAAATATTCACTTTGTACACAGAAATCTAAGAACAATAAGGCCACGGTTAAATAACGCTGGTCTCATTCCACATTCCGTCCAAAAATATGTTCACGATGGTCAAAAAAACACGAAAGAATCACACGAGAACGACCGAACGTGGGTTTTCTTATAGTACAATCGAGTTGGCAGTGCTGTTAAAGCGTTTTTACAACCTTTTTGACCCGTGGAGTTACCGTAGTTGTAGTTTAGTGTCTTTGTTAGCATGTTGTGGGTGAGTTACAGGTGTTTTTGACTAGTGAAGTTACCGTAGTTGTAGTTTAGTGTCTTCGTTAGCATGTTGTAGGTGAGTTACAGGTGTTTTTGACCCGTGGAGTTACCGTAGTTGTAGTTTAGTGTCTTTGTTAGCATGTTGTAGGTGAGTTACAGGTGTTTTTGACTCGTGGAGTTACCGTAGTTGTAGTTTAGTGTCTTCGTTAGCATGTTGTAGGTGAGTTACAGGTGTTTTGACCTGGAGTTACCGTGTGGTAGTTTAGTGTCTTTTAGCATGTTGTAGGTGGTTACAGGTTTTTTGTCTCGTTTAGTGTCTTTGTTAGCATGTTGTAGGTGAGTTACAGGTGTTTGACTCGTGGAGTTGCGTAGTTGTAGTTAGTGCTTGTTAGCATGTTGTAGGTGAGTTACAGGTGTTTTGTCTCGTTAGTGTCTTTGTTAGCATGTTGTAGGTGAGTTACAGGTGTTTTTTGACTCGTGGAGTTGCCGTAGTTGTAGTTTAGTGTCTTGTTAGCATGTTAGGTGAGTTACAGGTGTTTTGTGGAGGTAGTTGTAGTTTAGTGTCAGGTTGTTTTACAGGTGACCGTGGAGTTACCGTAGTTGTAGTTTAGTGTCTTTGTTAGCATGTTGTAGGTGAGTTACAGGTGTTTTTGACCGTGGAGTTACCGTAGTTGTAGTTTAGTGTCTTTGTTAGCATGTTGTAGGTGAGTTACAGGTGTTTTTGACCGTGGAGTTGCCGTAGTTGTAGTTTAGTGTCTTTGTTAGCATGTTGTAGGTGAGTTACAGGTGTTTTTGACCCGTGGAGTTACCGTAGTTGTAGTTTAGTGTCTTTGTTAGCATGTTGTAGGTGAGTTACAGGTGTTTTTGACCGTGGAGTTACCGTAGTTGTAGTTTAGTGTCTTTGTTAGCATGTTGTAGGTGAGTTACAGGTGTTTTTGACCCGTGGAGTTACCGTAGTTGTAGTTTAGTGTCTTTGTTAGCATGTTGTAGGTGAGTTACAGGTGTCAGGTCTTTGTTAGCATCAGGTGAGTGGAGTTACCGTAGTTGTAGTTTAGTGTCTTTGTTAGCATGTTGTAGGTGAGATTCCACCACTTTTGATCTTCTGGTGCTGCTATACTTGTTCTTTTCTCTCGTTTTTGATTGTAGTTTTCTCTATTTATTACCCTTTTGACACCTGATGTTGCCATATTGTAGTTTTGCTTTTTATGCCTGTTTTGACCCTTTGGTGCTGCCGTATTTGTAGTTTTTTTCCTCTTTATATTATCTGTTTGACCCTCTAGTGCTGCTGTATTTGTAGTTTTGTCTTATTATGACCTTTATGACCCTCTGATGTTGCCATATTTGTAGTTTTTGCTCTTTTATGATTGTTTTGACTTTTTGGTGCAGCCATATTTGTAGTTTTTCTCTTTTTCTGACATTTTCTGACCTTCTGATTTTGCCATATTTGTAGTTTTTGCTCTTTTATGACTGTTTTGACCCTTTGATGCTGCCATACTTGTAGTTTCTCTTTTTCTGACATTTTTTATCTTCTGAAGTTGCCATATTTGTAGTTTTTGCTCTTTTGTGACTATTTTGACCCTCAGGTGCTGCCGTATTTGTATTTTTCTCTTTTCATGACCTTTTTGACCCTCTGGTGTTGCCATATTTGTAGTTTTTCTTTTCCTTTTTCTGATCTTTGATTTTGCCATATTTTGTAGTTTTTGCTCTTTTATAACCGTTTTGTCCCTCTGTTTGCCGTATTTGTAGTTTTCTCTTTTTATGATCTTTTTGACCCTCTGGTGTTGCCATACTTGTAGTTTTGTCTTTTTATGACCTTTTCGATCCTTTAGTGCAGCCACATTTGTAGTTTTGTCTCTGTTATGACTGTTTTGATCCTCTGTTGCTGCCGTATTTGTAGTTTTCTCTTTTTATTACCTTTTTGACCCTCTGGTGTTGCCTTACTTATAGTTTTCTCTCTTTTTATGATTTTTTGACCCTCTGGTGTTGCTGTATTTGTAGTTTTATCTCTTTTTATGGCTGTTTTGACCCTCTGATGTTGCCATATTTGTAGTTTTGACCCTGTGGTGCTGCCATATTTGTAGTTTTCTCTCTTTTTATGATCTTTTTGAGCCTCTGATGTTGCTGTAGTTGTAGTTTTGGCTCTGATATGACTATTTTGACCCTCTGTTGCTGCCATATTTGTAGTTTTCTCTCTTTTATGATTGTTTGACTCTCTGGTGTTGCCATACTTGTAGTTTGTCTCTGTTATGACCCTGTTGTGCTGCCGATTTGTAGTTTTGAGTCTCTGCTGTGAAGTTTTACATTGTGTTCTGACCTTTTTGACCCTGTCTTGTTGCTGTACTTGTAGTTTTGTTTTCACATTGTGTTTTGACCTCTGACTTGTAGTTTTTTGTTTGTTTTTTTTTGCAGTCTCTGTTAGGACGTGCCGTTCTGAGACGTGAGGCTTTCCCAGGGGCAGATGATCTCTTTGTTCACCAGTCCTCTAGAGGGCGCTCTCTCCTCGTCCTCCGTCCTCAGACTCGATGGGATAAATCCTGCACTCCGGAGGGATGTCCACTTTGATCTGGAAAAAACTGAAGACGAGAGAAAACTGTTGAAATACGTTGAAAAGAACAGGAAGTATAATTCTAAACGGATGACGTCACACTTGAGAGATACACTACACATTTTCTGATCCTTTTTGCCTGTTTGTTTTTTTTAAAATAAGTGTCTCCCCCGAGATGCTGACGTCGGATACATGCGTCTGATCATTCACTGCACTGAGCACAATCAAAGACCCTGGACAGTTTGGAGAAAACAATCATTTTTATTTAACTAATTTCTTTTTAACTATTCTGCCGTACAAAGGAAAAACGCAGTATCTGTGTTGTCAGTTAAACTGAGAAAAATAGCATTGAAGTTTAGATGCTGTCTCTTCTGTGTTTGTCAGAGCTACACTAAGGTTTGTGTGTTTATATTATACTTTAGAATAAGTAAGTACTTAGCAATTAAAAACCATTAAAATGATTTTTACTTTTAAGCTAAAGTGTGTACTTAAAACAGTAAATAAGGTCCTCTGAGAAAACACATTTGTGGAGATTTTTTACAAAGCAAATTGAAAAGTTTTATATTTTATGTGTTAAATAATAAATTGTGAAAGTTTCATTATTTTTCATTTTTAAATGAGACATAAAAACATTTTGCAGTATCTGTGAGTTGAGCCAAACAGTTACTGCCGTTTTAACATTTCTTAAAGACAGCGCAGAGATGAGCCATAAAACTTTGACAGTAAGTAAAACAGGGAATCTGAAACTGTTTCAAAATACACAGTTACTGCGTTTTTCCTTTGTAGGGCAGTAGGCCTATTGTAAAATGACATCACATGAATTTCTGGGTTTCATATTCTAGAATTCTTGGCAGTTAAAGTTCAGGTTGGGGGCAAAAGGCAGTTTTCCCATTAAGTAACATTGAACTTTGCCATGAAATATTTCAAAAACTGTTTTACAAATTTAAAAAGTGGTGATTTCTGGGGTGACTGGACTCATTTAACTTTCAATACAAAAATAAAACTCAATTTAAACAAACTTCATTTTACCTGCCCCCAGTCTGATTGAAAAAAACATTGGCATGTAGAATGTTGTGATGTCATCTGAAACCAGCAATAGAGGATCACATCTAAACGCACCAAAATACAGGAAATTATATCAAATTTTTAAAAAAAAATTCTCCTGGGGAGGCCCCCCAGACCCCCCCTTGAATTACGTCACAACGTTGTTATATTGATGTATATTTGTATTTACTGTGTGTGAATTTAAAAATGTGATTCAGAGAGGACGGTGGCAGAGGGAAGCAGAGGGCTGTGAGGGTTAGAGCGGGCCCTGAGTCTCGGAGCTGAAAAGGTTGGATCAGTGCATCTTTAATGTGAGATTGTACACTTACTTCCCGAAGCGTTTGGGCGGGGCTTGTCCCTGCTGCTCGCCGCTGATTGGCTGCACTCTGCCGCTGGCCCCTCCCCCCGGCGCTGACTGACACTTGGGCGACAGAGAGGCGAAGACTCCTGACGGGCCACACCCCCTTCTCAGTAACCTCCGCAGTGATTGGCCGACTCTGGAGCGGGGCGGGGCTGCGGGAGGGGGCGGGGCTTCGGGAGGGGGCGGGTCCGAGGCAGAGGTGCTGTCCAGGGCCAGGCTGATGGGGGAGGGGCAGGCGGAGGTGAGGGCGGGGCCAGAGGGGAGGGGCAGAGAGGGCGGAGAGGGGGCGGAGTCAGAGAAACCAGAGTAAACCGCCAAGTGTGGAACGGGAGTCGTGAATCTGCACAACTGTGAGAGAAGAGACGAGATTTAGTCTGAGAAAACACGAGATTTAGTCTGAGAAGAGACGAGATTTAGTCTGAGAAGAGACGAGATTTAGTCTGAGAAGAGTCTGCTCTGCAGAGAAGGAAGTCTCCTAAAATGTTTTTTCTTTCTGTTTCTCTTCCAATGTTTCTGTAAACTAGATCCAGTTGACTTTTTACAATAGTAAACTTGTTCACCATGAAATAAAGATAAACTATCAAGTTCCTGGAAATGAGACGTTCAATGTAATAGTCTCTGTAATACTGTATGTCCATTTACAAGCACAATATTGACTAATATATCGTCTGAACCCAAACTGCAAGTTTATACTTTAAAGGAGCATGGCGTAAGTTGCAAAGGTTTGAACAAGGGCGCCATCTTTGGCGTTTTGTGGCACTGCACCCTCCCTACTATCAGCAGCTGAAGACGTATTTTAGGCTTAAAAGATTCTTTTGACACATCGTTATTTTCTGCTAAATGTTTTCTGACTTAAGAAGACAAAGGTTTTTGTATGAAAAAGTAAATGCTGGCTATTTTATGTTCTTTTTGACTGAATGATCAGTTTACAAACTCCAAAAGTTACACAAGAAAAGATTATTGAGAGTTTGAGGAAAAGCTTTGTTTTAGCGTGAGAGAAAATTGTAAACAAGCTTTTTACAGGACTCATTTGTCATAAACTAAATGCTCAATGGCAATTTATTACTCTAATAAAACATAAACCTTACCAAGACAAACAGCTAAGCGCTAAGCTACTAAATCTGTGTCTAAATGTGCGTTGTACTTGGACAGGCCTGAGAGTCTTACCTTCTAATGAAAATAATCGCCAGATGAACGTCTTATTGATCTCCTCTTTCTCAAAAACATGTCCAAGTGCTCCTCGGTCCTGCAGTCGGCCTCATGCCGGTGCTGTTACGGTGGGCTAGTTGTTTTGAATTCTTCCGTGTGTTACGGGGGTTCGGAAGCTAGATGGCAGTATTTACCAATGATTATTTATATTATTTTTCATTAAACAGCCTTTACAACAGCCGTCCATTGTATAAAACCGAGAGCTTTTGCTAAATAAATAGAAATAATGACGATAATCCAGTGAAGGAGGACGAGCGCGGGAAAATGCGACCCGCACCACTCACATTTATGAGCCTGTGTGCGCTTACAGAGGCAAACTCGGTAAGTTTACAAAACGTCATGGCGCATATCCAGGCAAGTGCCAATGGACGGTAATTTGATATATCGTAATATGAACATTTTAACTTACGCAATGCACCTTTAAAGGACCTCTGATCCCATCTTTGATCCCAGAGTTGGATCAGAGCATCACAAATGAAATCACCTTCAGCTTTTGCAGAGAAACTGTCAAAACCCCAAATCTGTCCAAACAAGTGTGATTCAGGCTGTAACTGCAAACAGCAGCTTTACTGCTCTGCACATTTACAAGAGAACATTCAGGCAATAAGTAAATAGTTTTTCTCTTCTGTACAGAGCTTGTTCTCACTTATGATTACACAAACCTCAGACTGGATCTGCTCCAGCTCCAATGCATCACTGTGAACCTTCGGTTTCTTTAAAAACACATGTTTGTGCCGGGATCAAAGAAGGAGACAGCAGCAGGACTGAGCTTGTCCTCTGTGAGAGAGACTGGATCAGGACCAGACCAGTGCAGTCTGACCCGGGCTCACACTGCATCCACTCCAGCTCCAGTCCTGTCCTGAGCCAGTCCTCGTGCAGAGGACAGCTCACACTCAGTCCACTGCAGATCTGAAGACTGGAGCTTGAGCCCCAAAGCTCCGGATTGGCCGGACCGGAGAGACCGGACTGGACCGTAGTCGTGTCAGTGACTCTTGCACTTTTCAAGTTACAGAAAGGCTCCGGTGGCTGCACCAGAGTAGTAATGTCTGCAGTGTGATTCAGAGACTAAAGCTTCAGACTTGACTTAGAAAAGACCGAAACTGTTTGTGAGCCCTTGGATACAAACAATCTGGGAGAAAATAGATCTGATCCATGTTCAGTGAAAAATACATTATTATAATTATAAATAAAAGTGAGACTCACCGTGAGATGAACAGATGTGATGAATGAGACACAGAGTGAGCAGAATGACTTTATTCTGATAAAACTAAACAGATTAACACATGAACATGACACTAAACACAGAAACACGACAAAGATTTAAATAAAACATGATGGAACATGATTAAATGAAGAAAACTCTACATTTCTTCTACTGAAAAACTAAACTCTGCACAGTCTCTTTTCTAAGTCCAGCTGAGGTGTTTTCACTGCGGTTTGCGGCTGAGTTTGCTCATGACCTGTGTGATGTCGACCGGAGCCGCGGCGGCCATTTTGGCTCTTCTCTCCTGCTCCAGTTGCCTCATGACGATGGGACTCAGACTGGGCCGACGACTGCGGGCGTTCTGCTCCAGCTGGGACTCACTGAGAGAGAGAGAGAGAGGAGAGAGAGAGAGAGAGAGAGAGAGGTTAGTGTGAGAGAGAGAGAGAGAGACTGCGGGCGTTCTGCTCCAGCTGGGACTCACTGAGAGAGAGAGAGAGAGAGAGAGAGAGAGAGGTTAGTGTGAGAGAGAGAGAGAAAGAAAGAGTGAGAGACCGAGGGTGTTCTGCTCCAGCTGCGACTCACTGAGAGAAAGAGAGAGAGAGAGAGAGGGACACAGGGGAAGGAAGAGAGAAAGACAAACGTTGTCTGAGAGAGAGGGCAAAGAAAGGTTAACTGTGAGAGAGAGAGGGAGAGAGAGAGAGAGAGAGAAAGAAAGAGACCGAGGCGTTCTGCTCCAGCTGGGACTCACTGGAAGAAGGAGAGAAAAACAGAGAGAGAGGGAGAGAGAAAGAGGAGAGAGATGCATTGAAGTGAGAAATAGAGAAGAGAGAGAGAAGAGGTTAGACTGAGAGAAAAAGAAAGAGGGGTAGAAGAGAGAATGGAGAGGAGGAGAGGGAGAAAGAGAGAGAGAGGAGAGAGAGAGACCTTCTGCTCCAGCTGGGACTCACTGACGGGAGAGAGAGAAGGGGAGAAAAGAGAGAAAGAGAGGTTAGTCTGAGAGGGAGAGAGAAAGAGAGAGAGAGAGAGTTTAGTCTCAGAGGAAAGGCGATCGAAAGAAGAGTGAAAGAGAAAAACACAGAGAGAGAGAGAGAGGTTAGTCTGAGAAAAGAGGGGGGTAGTCAGAAAGGGAGGGTTAGGGAAGAGGAGGAGAGTGAGAAAGAAAGAGAGAGAGACTTGAGAGTGCTCCACTTAGAGAGGAATGGAGAGAGAAGGGGAGAAGGGGTGAGACAGAAAACAGAGAGAGAGAGGTTAGTCTGCAAGAGAGAGAGAAAGAAAGAAATAGAGAGAGAAGAAAGGAAAGAGTGAGTGAGAGAATAGAGAGAAAGAGAGACGGGGAGAGGGAGAGAGAGAGAGAAAGAAAAAGGACAAAGAGAGAGAAGAAAGGGGGCAGAGGGAGGAGAGAGAGAGGAGAGAGAGAGAGAAAGTGGAGATAAAGAGGGAGAGAAGAGAGAGAGCACGGAAGAAAGAGAGACTGTGACTCATTGAAGCGGAGAGAAAGAGGGAGAAAGGTTAGTCTGAAAATAGAAGAAAAGAAGAAAAAGAGAGAGAGAAACTACAGGCGTTCTGCTGCAGCTGGGAGTCATGAGAGAGGAGAGAAGGATGAGTCTGGGAGAGAGAGAGAGAGAGAGAGAGAATAATAAGGTAAGAAAGCTGATTTTAGCCGTACGTGAACTTGTGCTCGTCGGGGCTCAGCGCTTTCTTCTGCGTCTCTTTGAAAACTGGAGATTTCAGGTATCGGCCGTACGAATCCTGAACAACACACAAAACATTACATTTCACAGTTAAAATTATACGTTCACGAGGTTTGATTTAAACAAGAATCTGCTGCTGGATAAAGCTGCGTTTGTGTAAGTGTGTGGTGCGTTCATGAGCATGTAATGTGAGTTTGTGTCTGTTTCAAGATGTAGGTTAGTCCTGGTTTAGTCTGGTTTAGTCCTGGTTTATCCTGCTTTAGTCCTGTTTGTCTGTTTGTCCTGTTTTGTCCAGTTTTAGTCTGTTTTAGTCTGCTTTAGTCCAGTTTTAGTCCTGTTTTAGTCCTGTTTTAGTCCTGTTTTAACCTGTTTTAGACCTGTTTTAGTCCTGCTTTAGTCCAGTTTTAGTCCTGTTTTAGTCTGCTTTAGTCCTGTTTTAGACCTGTTTTAGTCCTGTTTAGTCCTGCTTTAGTCCTGTTTTAGTCCTGTTTTAGTCCTGTTTAGTCCTGCTTTAGTCCTGTTTTAGTCCTGCTTTAGTCCTGTTTTAGTCCTGGTTTAGTCCTGCTTTAGTCCTGTTTTAGTCCTGTTTTAGTCCAGTTTTAGTCCTGTTTAGTCCTGCTTTAGTCCTTTAGTCCTGTTTTTAGTCCTTTTAGTCCTGTTTTACCTCCTGTTTAGTCCTGCTTTAGTCCTGGTTTTAGTCCTGCTTTAGTCCTGTTTTAGTCTGTTTAGTCTGTTTAGTCCTGCTTTAGTCCTGTTTTTTAGTCCTGTTTAGTCCTGCTTTAGTCCTGTTTTAGTCCTGCTTTAGTCCTGTTTTAGTCCTGTTTAGTCCTGTTTAGTCCTGGTTTAGTCTGTTTAGTCTGTTTTAGTCCTGCTTTAGTCCTGCTTTAGTCCTGTTTAGTCCTGCTTTAGTCTGTTTTAGCCCTGCCTGCTTTAGTCCTGCTTTAGTCCTGTTTAGTCCTGCTTTAGTCCTGTTTAGTCCTGTTTTAGTCCTGCTTTAGTCCCTTTTAGTCCTGCTTTAGTCCTGCTTTAGTCCTGCTTTAGTCCTGTTTTAGTCCTGTTTTAGTCCTGTTTTAGTCCTGCTGTTAGTCCTGTGGTTTAGTCCTGTTTTAGTCTCTGTTTTAGTCCTGTTTAGCTTGTCCTGTTTATCTAGTCCTGCTTTAGTCCCTAGTGTTTAGTCTGCCCGGTTTTAGTCCTGGTTTAGTCCTGCTTTAGTCCTGTTTTAGTCCTGTTTTAGTCCTGCTTTAGTCCTGTTTTTAGTCCTGTTTTAGTCCTGTTAGTCCTGTTTTAGCCTGCTTTTAGTCCTGCTTTAGTCCTGTTTAGTCCTGCTTTTAGTCCTGTTTTAGTCCTGTTTTAGTCCTGCTTTAGTCCTGTTTTAGTCCTGCTTTAGTCCTGCTTTAGTCCTGCTTTAGTCCTGTTTTAGTCCTGCTTTAGTCTAGTTTTTAGTCCTGCTTTAGTCCTGCTTTAGTCCTGCTTTAGTCCTGCCTGTTTTGTCCTGCTTTAGTCCTGCTTTAGTCCTGTTTAGTCCTGTTTAGTCCTGCTTTAGTCCTGTTTAGTCCTGTTTAGTCCTGTTTAGTCTGTTTTAGTCCTGTTTTAGTCCTGCTTAGTCCTGCTTTAGTCCTGGTTAGTCCTGGTTAGTCCTTTTAGTCCTGTTTAGTCCTGCTTTAGTCCTGTTTTAGTCCTGTTTAGTCCTGTTTAGTCCTGTTTAGTCCTGTTAGTCCTGTTTAGTCCTGTTTTAGTCCTGTTTTAGTCCTGGTTAGTCCTGTTTTAGTCCTGCTTTAGTCCTGTTTTAGTCCTGTTGTCCTTAGTTCTGTTTAGTCCTGTTTGTCCTGTTTAGTCCTGCTTTAGTCCTGCTTTAGCTCCTGTTTTAGTCCTGCTTTAGTCCTGCTTTAGTCCTGCTTTAGTCCTGCTTTAGTCCTGTTTTGGTCCTGTTTGGTCCTGCTTTAGTCCTGTTTTAGTCCTGTTTTAGTCCTGCTTTAGTCCTGTTTTAGTCCTGTTTTAGTCCTGTTTAGCCTGTTTAGTCCTGCTTTAGTCTGTTTTAGTCCTGTTTAGTCCTGCTTTAGTCCTGTTTAGTTGCCTGTTTTAGTCCTGGTTGTTTAGTCCTGTTTAGTCCTGTTTAGTCCTGTTTAGTCAGTCTCTTAGTCCTGTTTAGTCCTGTTTAGTCCTGTTTAGTCCTGCTTTAGTCCTGTTTAGTCCTGCTTTAGTCCTGGTTTAGTGTTAGTCCTGTTTTAGTCCTGTTTAGTCCTGTAGTCCTGCTTTAGTCCTGGTTTAGTCCTGCTTTAGTCCTGCTTTAGTCCTGTTTAGTCCTGTTTTAGTCCTGGTTTAGTTTAGCTGTTTAGCCTCTTTAGTCCTGTTAGTCCTGCTTTAGTCCTGCTTTAGTCCTGTTTAGTCCTGTTTAGTCCTGTTTTAGTCCTGTTTAGTCCTGCTTAGTCCTGTTTAGTCCTGCTTTAGTCCTGTTTTAGTCCTGGTTTAGTCCTGTTTTAGTCCTGCTTTAGTCCTGTTTAGTCCTGTTTGTCCTGTTTTAGTCCTTGCTTAGTCCTGTTTAGTCCTGTTTTAGTCCTGCTTTAGTCCTGTTTTAGTCCTGTTTAGTCCTGCTTTAGTCCTGCTTTAGTCCTGTTTAGTCCTGTTTAGTCGCTCTGCTTTAGTCCTGCTTTTAGTCCTGCTTTAGTCCTGTTTTAGTCCTGCTTTTTTTAGTCCTGTTTAGTCCTGTTTAGTCCGTTTAGTCCTGCTTTTAGTCCTGCTTAGTCCTGTTTAGTCCTGGTTTAGTCCTGTTAGTCTGTTAGTCCTGCTTTAGTCCTGTTTTTAGTCCTGTTTTAGTCCTGTTTAGTCCTGTTAGTCCGCTTAGTTCCTGTTTAGTCCTGCTTTCAGTCCTGGTTTAGTCCTGGTTTATCCTGCTTTAGTCTGTTTTAGTTCCTGTTTAGTCCTGTTTTAGTCCGCTGTTTATCCTGCTTTTAGTCTGTTTAGTCTGTTTAGTCCTGTTTTAGTCCTGTTCTATGTCTGGTTTAGTCTCTTAAGTCCTCTGCTTTAGTCCTGCTTTAGTCCGGTTAGTCCATGCTGTATCCTGTTTTCGTCCATGCTTTAGTCCCTGTTTTAGTCCCTGCTTTAGTCCTGGTTCTAGTTCCTGGTTTAGTCCCTGGTTTAGTCCCGCTGCTTTAGTCCCGTTTTAGTCCAGTTTTAGTCCTGCTTTAGTCCTCCGCTTTATTCTGTTTTAGTGGTGGTTGTGGTGCGGTTCACAAGACCCTTTCTTCATAGAGCATGTAGATGATGTGTTTAGGGTGTGTGTTTGTGGTGCGTTCCAGACCTCTTCATGAGCATGTAGATGTGAGTTTGTGTGTGTTTGTGGTGCGTTCACGGACCCTTCTTCATGAGCAGTAGATGTGTGTTTGTGTGTGTTTGTGGTGCCGTTCACGACCTTCTTCATGAGCATGTAGATGTGAGTTTGTGTGTGTTTGTGGTGCATTCGCTGACCTTCTTCATGAGCATGTAGATGTGAGTTTGCGCGGCGTCCAGCACGTATCTGTGAGGGTGTTTCAGAGACTTTATGGTGATCTCCATGGTTTTCCCGTCGATGTTGATCCAGCGAGGAGCGCCGCGAGCCAAGAACGTCCTGACAAAGAGTAATTGTAATAACAAAAGTGAATGGGTCTAGTTACTAATATAACATTTTCTAACTAATTGTGCAGTTGTTACATTTGTCTTTCCTTGGAAAAGTTAACGTTGTAATAATGTCTTGAATTTGAAAATATACTGATGCAAAATCTAGAATAGTTGCAAAACACCAAAACATTTTAATAATAGATTGATAATTTCTAAGCACTAGATATTTCTTTACCTTGACTCAACATAACAGAGCAAAAAATGGATCCATTTAACCAGGGCTTAATTTGAGCCGGAACACGCCGGAATAAGATCCGGGAACTCTCGTGGGGCATTCCGGCATCAGTTTTGTCTGCTTCCGGTAACGCTTTCTTTTTGTCTTTCTTCTACGAGACGCGGCTCTGCTCCTCTCCCGTCTCTCATCTCATTCACAGTGAACAGTGAACAGGCTTATTTGTGGGGGAAACGGAATCAGACTGTAATTGGTTAAAAGCGGAACTGACAGGAAATTTGACCAATCAGAAGCAGCGCAGGCGGGTTTAAGACTTTTCATTGGTTCCAGGCGAGCCCCGCTCTTGTATCTCCTTCTAAAACAGGAAATATGCGTCTAAGTGGATTTTGTGAATATTTGTTGTTATTTGGCGACTCGTTTTGATGGATTAAAGGCAGCGGGGAGTGTCACATGTGTTTTGGAGTGTCCACGTGTGGGAGTGTACGGGACGATAAAGAGGTAGAACCAGCGCGGATGTAGCGGTCGTAGTTTCTCGTAAGTGCAACTAACTTTACTGTGTTACTTTAATGTGTATTTTAGCGTCATGTTTGATGTATGAGACCCGTGTCTGCTGTGTAAAGGCTGTTTGTGACCTGTGTCTGCTTGTAAAAGCTGTTTGTCCTGCGTTGTTGTGTGACTTGTGGAGAGTCAGATATGATGCGAGGCAGTGCTGAGCTGCAGGATGAGGAGTGTGTGGAGGGCTACTTGTTGCTGTGGATCAGATTTAGGTGCGCTGATTTCTGTCAGAATGAATGAAAATCTCTGTGTGACGTGTAAAAAAACGTGTAACACAGACATAATTACTTTTATATCGTTTAACATCGAGTAGGATGGACAGTTGGGTTGTATTTTAGCATTTCTAAGCCTCTATGTTCACTTATTGTGTGCGCTCCGGTAAAGGTTCGACCTTGTCTGGAGCCCGTCCAAAACCCACATTTTGTTCCGGCAACGTTTGAGTACAAATTAAAAAGCACTGTCATATGGCTCGCTTGTTTTTGAGAGTTGCGCGTTGAGGCCCCACCTCTAATTTCAACGATGCCGCTGGTTTTTCGAAACCGTTGCCTGGTTTTGTTTTTTCCATTTCAATTTTTCCATTTTAGAAAATACCCACATATAGCTCAGGTGGCCTGAAACAAAGGTTCCCAATACGTATGATTTTTGCAAAGCAAATAAATAAAATCCTTTTACGTGTAAAGCAAAAGACCCTTTGGGGTCTGTTGCTGTAACAACTTCCCCCCCCCTGCCCCCTGCAAACCCACGTCAGGAAAAAAAACCTGGACCGCCCTCGTGCACAAACTCAACAATTCAAACCAAGCCCCTCCGCTTTTCCCATAATTGGTGCCTTGTCAATCAAGTCTGTTCAAACACCCACTGGGCCGTCTTCTAAAAAAGGCCTCCGGTAATCTCCCCAACTTTTTTTGGCGAGCCCTGTTTTGGGGGTTCGTTTGTGGCGGAGTTAGGTTTCCCCTCCAAAAAAACTTTTAAACTAACCACCTAAAGCTGGAAGTTTGGTTAAGTTTTTAAGAACACCGAACCAATTGAAATGAATCAAGCGGACCCAATGCCTTTAGTGAGAAACTGTTTAACTGAGAGAGTCCATCCAGGAGGATCAGCTGTGGCAGATCTAGACACTAATGAGACAGAAACATGAATTTTACAAACACCTGGAGAGTTTAACTGGAGCTGTGGAGCTTTCCTGTTGACTCCCACCGCCCCCCCTTCACAAGCAGCCTCCCCAAAGAACCTTTACAATTATATAATGTTTAAACCGTTTTAAAAAACAGAGAAATTGTATTTATGACAATTGGCAAATGTGAAACCTGTAGATGTCCCTGACGGTGTGTTTCAAATAACCTCAAGAGAGTGTTGAAAATGGTTTTTATTTCCCCGTGTAAAGAATCTCAAACCTCACCAACAGTAAAAGCTCAGAAGCCAGCTTATTGGAAGGACCCTGAGTGTAAGTGTTTCCTCAGACTGGCCACAATAAAAAGACACTTGCCCCGTTTATATGACAGCTTTAATTTTGAATAAAGATAATTTAGTTCTGATTAAAATGTATTCTGCTTTTAAAGACCATGTAAACATTAATTCCCCTAAAGAAAAAATGTTTTAAAACTCAGATTTTTAACCTTAATTTCTGAATAAAAGTGGGTTGGTTTTATTCCAACTTTAATCTGGAAATAATTTTACACTGCGGCATGCCCTCATTACGTCGTCTTTCTGACCCGGTGACGCTGCAAGATGACGACACGAACACGAAACGTTTTTGTTTTCCATATACAGTAAGTGCGCTACAGGAGCAACAAATAATGAAAAGAGTGGAGCAGAAAACATGGAACACTCACCTTTTCGCAGAGGCCAAGCAAGAAAGTTAAATGAAACAAGGGTGGTAAAAAACGCCCATGGTTTGGTAACAAAATAAACTTCTCCGCCGCTCACTTTGAACATGACGTTGGAGCTGATGAAGCTAGCTTAAAGACTTTCATCAGGAACAACTCCACAAAAAAGTTAGTCTCATGTTTGCATCTGTGGCGTTACAACAATCCCAGGTGAAAAAAAAGCCCAAAAGCCGGTGTGGGTTACGTATCCCCAAGCGAAATGATTGTTTTTCCGGTCAGTGTTTGCCAAGAACGTAACGATAAATATCGTTTTTGTACATAAATTTTTCAAAGCCCTTGACGATGTACGATCAAATAATTCTAAGTCACTGGGTTAAAAACTCTATTGAAAAAATGTAATCGATCAAAATTTCGAAGCGCCCGAAAATATTTCTTCCTCTGAACTAACGTGAAGCTTCCGCCTTAAAAAACTGAATAA
>JBBPFD010000168.1:0-13869 GCA_038363315.1 Mugilogobius chulae
ACAGGGACTAAAGTAGGACTAAACAAGACTAAAACCAGAACTAAACCAGAACTAAACCAGGACTAAAACAAGACTAAAACAAGACTAAAACAGGACTAAAACGAGACCAAAACAGGACTAAAACAACAGAAACTGAGATTGTTCGATTTCATGTTGAAAAATTTTATAGAACTCTTTATACAAACTAATGGACTACGCTGCTTTCATGTAGACTGGGATGATGTCATAGATGTTTGGTAAAACATTGTCATGAATGTCTAAAGGTGCTTTCAGACCAAACGCGATCAGGCGAACACTTTCAATGTAATGTCTATGTGTAGACGCGATTTCGCACGACCAGAGCGGCGCGGAGAGTCTACTACGACCGGCGAGCGTTTAAGGGCAGACGGGCGTCTAATAAGCGCGACCAACATGTGAAGAGCAAAGTGACAGTGTTAACGACCAGTACTACAGCTGGAAGGCCCGTGCAGACATGGACAAGAGAACTAATCCTCTTGGTATCTCTTAGCCTCATACACCTCTGTCTCTTAATTATGTCAAATAAGCCCTGTGCTCTCCATTCACATCGCTCATTTCTCCGCTCTGATTGGCGGCACTTGAGGACGCGCCTCCGCTGACAGACACATACACATGAATGGGATTTCAAGCGACATTTGCCGCTCCTCGCCTCCTATCTACACGGGCCATGAGGGCGGACGAGCGTCCATGCGCGAGGCGCGAGCAAGTGACAGTACGTGGTTCAAAACGACAAGTACTCCAACTTTAACATGATCAGACTTCTAAGTTATGAACTTATTCTTACCAAAAGCTGCACAAAATAAAAAACACATAACGTATGACTGGGACTTACCCTGTGGCTCCACAAAAGAAAAAAAAAAAAAGATCGTATTTAGAAACAAACTTTAGTCCAGGGATTCCTCGGACTCCGGCTCCACAGAACAGGAGCGCTGTAGAAGTGTCCGCTACTGACTGTAGCGGACACTTCTTCTTCATCTGGAGCTTGTAAGAGAGAGGAGAGGCTCTTTATGTTATGATTTAGAGCTACTTCTCTCCATGCAACAGACACGCACTGGTAGCGTTTCTGCTATGCTGTTCATGCTGGTGCTCGCTCCGATGCTGGCTCCCCAGCTGTTCTGTCACTCTCATCCCCGCTGAGGTGTGCGAGACAAGACAGGCTTCTGTGCAGTCATCTCTATGGCACACTTTTTATGTAGATGTTTTTTCCCCGCTCCTCGCTCTGCTTCGAAGATGCGGATTTGTGTAGTGCAGGGCCGTGTAGGGCGCGCTCTGATGCGCTCCCTCTCACAGGGTCACACATGCAGGCGCAGCGGAGCTCCCATCCACGTCTCCGCTCCTTCCCTGGTCAGTGCTACACAGCAACAGGGAACGCGCGCTCCACCTGTCCTGGCCGCGGACGGCTTCCCTGCTGCCATTGCTGTTGGAGTTACATGCGAACACCTTCCTGTGCTGTCCCGGGGGCGCACAGGGGGCGTGAGCAGGCTTGTAGGGGTCGCACCTCGACGCTTCCCTCCTAGAACGGTGCTTTGGAGGAGAGTCCATATGTATTCTCCCCTCTTTAATGTGGCGTCGCGGCAACAGACGGCAAGTCTGTGAGCGCTTAGCCTCTGGCCGGAGCTTGACATCTCGGCGGAATGCTGTCTATCTCCACATTCCTTAGGGAAGACATACAGCGTCTAGAGACGCCGACTGACTGTACGGGTGCGACGTCATGACCGGCTCTCGTTCACTGCAACATCCTTTCGAGAGGGGCCCCACCCCACTTATGGACATAGTGGGCAAGCCCAAGCTTCTGGCTTCCCTCCCTCCTGCTACGAGGTGCAAGCGGAGAGAGCAGAATAATGTTTTGCCAGTTACTTGCGTAACTGTAGTTCTATGAGTATGTGCGTAGCCTCTATGGGCTTCACTATTGGCCTTTATCTACATAGAAGGCCGACATAGAACGGTTTCTACTCCCCGTACTTCTTGGTTGCCAAGAAGAGCGGTGGCATCCGGCCCTTTTTGGATCTGCGCATCTCCTCCCTCCTGTTACGTGGCGCAGGAGGGGAAGTGCTGGCAGAGAGAGCAGAGAAATTTTGGTTACTTACGTAACTATGGTTCTATGAGTGCGGGCGTAGCCTTCTACAGGGCTTCGCTATTGGCCTCTATGTACATGGAAGGCGACTTTGAACAGTTTCTGCTCTCCATACTTCGTGGTTTTCAAGAAGAGCAGCGGCGTTTGGCTCTTTTTGGATCTGCACGTCCTCTACGGATGCACTGCCTAGAGGCCGTTTCGCATGCTGACCACACGACACCTGTTGAGGCGTGTCAGTCAGGGCGATTGAATGACTCTGTAAACCTCATGGATGCTTGCTTCCGGGTTTCCATTGTACTGGAGCACAGGGAATTCCTCCGATTCTCTGTAGCCGGGAGATGCTACGAATATTGTTGACTCCCGGTCGGCGCTGGAACCGCTGCGTCGTATGGAAATCAGAAATCTGGCTTACATCGACGATTGGCTCATCCTGGCCTCGTCCAGACAGGAGGCTCAGGCTCACACCAAGGTGGTGTTGGATCACATCTCCAAATTGGGCTTTGTAGTTAACAGGGCAAAGATCTCTCTGCGCCCTGCAAAGGTCATGTGTTATTTGGGCCTCCAACTGGATTCACTGAGTACGCGCGCGTCTCTCTCTGCTGAGAGACGGTCAGTGCTCTTCCAGAGGGGTCAAGCTGTTCTGAAAGGGGCGCTAGTCCAGTCCCATCAGATCCAGTCACTTCTGAGATTGATGGCAGCGGCCCACCTAGTGGTTCAGCTGGGCCTACTGCTCATGAGAAGCCTCCAGCGGTGTTACTCCCGTCTCAGGTTGCACCCAGTGCACGACAGGAGGAAATGGCTGAGGCTCCCAATGCCCGTACGGAAGGATATCCAGTTCTGGACGACCCAGTTCTTCTGAGTCTGGGCGTGCGGCTGGATTGTGTCCCTCATTACACGGAGGTGTTCACAGATGCCTCCCTGTTAGGTTGGGGGGGGGGTCTTGGGCCAGTGCCCGACGGGCGGCACCCGGTCTCTGACGCCCAGGCACATCCTTGTCCTGGAGATGGAGGCAGTGAGGAACGTTCTCCTGCACTTCAGAGCGGAACTGGAGTGACACCACGTCTTAGTCCGGTCAGACAACCAGACAACACGACTGTGGTGGCTTATCTGAACAGACAGGGGGGAACCAGATTTCCCTCGCTCCACAGGAGGGCGACGGAGATCCTCCTATGAACATGGGCCAACATTCACCTTCTTTCCTTGAGGGCCCGTCACATCCCCGGCATTCTCAACGTAGGCGCGGACAGAATATCCAGAGGCGGAGCAACCCGCGACGAATGGAGCCTAGTCTCTTGGGTTTGGCAACAGTTCGACCACCCGGGGACCGACCTGTTCGCCAGTGCAGAAAACGCTTTATGCCCCTGTGGTTCTCACTCAGACTAGGGGATGAGCCTCCTCTGGGCGTCGACGCGTTGGCGCACCGGCTTTAGCCGAGGGGTCTTCTTTATGCCTTTCCTCCCCTCCGGCTCCTCCCTCCACTGTTCCACAGAGTCAGGAGAGAAAGGCTACAAATAATGGTTGTGGCCCCGGACAGTCCAAGTGCCGGGTGGTACCCAGACTTGGTGTCCATGGCGCAGGGGGGACCTTGGCCCATCCCGGGCTTGCCAGACACGCTGACTCAGGCCCAGGGAGCCTTTACTCACGTCCAATCCTAGGCCACAGGCTCTTGGTTGGAAGCTGAGAGGGGAAGGTGGTTAGGCTTAGGCCTCCCTTCTGCTGTAGTCTCAACTATTCAAGGAGCCCGTGCGCCTTCGACAATTAGGGCCTACAGGCTATGATGGCAGTTGTTTGCCACATGGTGCGCGGAGAGATCGGTGGATCCCATCTCATGCCCCATTCAGGGGATCTTGGGCTTTCTTCAGGGTCTCCTGGCCAAAGGCCGATCGGCTTCGACCCTGGGCGTCTTTGCCTCGGCCATCGCTTCGAGCCACACAGGTTTTGGTGGTTTCTCGGACCATAAACATCCTCTTGTTAAGCGCTTCTTAAGGGGTGCGCTCAGATGGAACCCACCCCCAGACGTTCCACCGCCCCTTGGGATCTCCAGGTGGTGCTAGAGGGTCTCTCGGGCCCGCCGTTCGTACCCCTGGATTGCGCAGAGCCCAGCTGCTTATCATTTAAGACAGCATTGCTTCTGGCGCTCGCCTTTGCCAAGAGGGCGGGGGAACTGGAGAGGGCACATGCCCTCTTCATCCATCCTTCTTGCTCGTTCTTCAGCAGTGATGGAGGCTTGGTGGAGTTATGGCCGAACCAACTCCTTCCTTTAGGTCCAGGGTCATCCGCTTTGTCCTCCTCCACATGCATCAGCGGAGGAGGAAGGGTGCCGCCTGTCATGTCCGGTCAGGGCGTTACGCCGCTACTCAGCGCTTAGCCCACTGGGGGTGCCAGGCGATTCACATGGCTTACGAAGCACGGGAGCGTCCTCCTCCTGCACTTGTCAGAGTTCATACTACCCGATGTGTGGCCACCTCTACAGCTATGCTTAGAGGGGTGTCCCTCGGGGAGATCTGCTTAGGCACCTCCTGGTCCTCCTCATTGACATTTGTGCAATCATATCTGTTGGATGTGACAGCTCGGTGGCTCATTCAGTCCTCTCTCACGGGCCGCATGAGTCGACATGAGGTGACGGCCTAGGGACTTCTTCTCTGTTGGCAATGTGCCTCAGGCGCTCTTGGGAGAGGCGGCCTGCGCGTTGCTTCCAGTCTCAGCATCCTCCTTTGGAGGCTTTGTCTGGGTGTTCTTGGTGCTCTTGGGAGAGGCTACCTGTTCACCTTCGTTCATACTCCTTCTGGAGACTCTTGTTGTGATGTCCTAGTGCTCTTGGGAGAAGCGGCCAGTTCATCTATTGCTTAGCATTCTTCTGGGTGCTTCTCTTGTGGTGGCTTGGCGCTCTTGGGAGAGGCGGCCTTTCATCACCTTTGTTTCCTTTTCATGCGGGTGGTTGTGGCAGGTCCGGGCAGGACTGTGTGCCTTTCTCACCATCCAGTCTCAACCTCGCCCGCTGCCTCTCTGTACTTGGTACGAAGTAGGTTTGCGGGTGCGCTCCAATCATGCATGCCTGCTGGCAGTACATTGATCCTACGGCCTTCACGTAGGGTATGCCAATAGCGAAGCCTGTAGAGGGCGTAGCACATACGACATAGAAATCTTAGTTACCTAATGTAACTGTAGTTCTATGAGTATGTGCGTAGCCCTCTACCTGCAGGCCCAGCAGGCATGTCTTCCACTGTGCTTGAGTTCAAGAAGGGCGAGTGATAGTGGACAGGGCCTTATATACGGCCAGTGGGGGAACCACGTCCCCATGATTGGAGCGGTACATTGTTTGATCTTCAGGTGCGAGGCGCTGCCTCGAGTGTTAGCCAATAGCGAAGCCCGTAGAGGGCTACGCACATACTCATAGAACTACAGTTACATTAGGTAACTAAGATATACACTTCATCTTGAGAAAATAAGGTTTGCCATTTATGACAATATGGATAATTTTGACAAGATCTGGCAACCCGTTATATCTTTTCTTGGAGACGCTTAATATGTGCAGACATGTGGGTATAGGAGATGTGTTTAAGGTAAGGGTTGTGTGTTCATGTTTTTTTTTTTTTATGCCATAAGATATAAGCAAGCCCCGCCTCTTTTTAGACTTAAAACAGATGTGTTCAATTCTTACACAATTCTTGTGTTGCAGCTGTTGTAACACGTCTTAAAATATTACAGACTTGTGTTAACTGAACCAGAAATATTAACCTGAACTGTAAGCTTGTTTTAATGTATGCACAGTTAGATGCATCTGTTCGGCCACCACCAGGGGACAGTAAAGTTTCACATATTTAATAATAAACACGCTTCAGTTTGTGGCTCATATGTAGATAGTTCCTTCTCGTTCCTTTCTCCTTTCTCGTTCGTTTCCTTCCTCATAGAGAATTTGCAAAGCTGCACTAAAATGAATCAATGTTTAAAAGTTGTGGAAAAGACCCTTTTCTCTGCATCTTACTTTAAAACTGTGAAAGGCTTTGGCATTCATGAGCTTCATTTTCCTGCTGCGTCACATCACAGAGGCTCACTTGATAAAGTCTGGTCAGGACACACCCAGCTGCATTGGTTTGACAGCAGTTCCTCCAGAGTCAAGCTTACACTGTCACAGCAGGACCAAGTTAAAAGACATTTGGTCATTTTGAACAACATATTTGTAAGTACTAGATCAATTTTGTATTGTTATTAGTTATTTATTTACTTTTCTAAAGTACTTTTTTATTATCTTATGTACTCCAGCAGCTAACATGGAGAATTATGAAGATTTATTTCTTGACATGGAAAGTATTAAAACAGCTCTGCAAAATGGTGATCTTGTTTTGGCTGCTGCTCTGGCCAAAAAACTCTTAGTGGAAAAGGAGAATATAGCCCTGTCTATTGCAGTAACAGGAGAAAGTGGATCTGGAAAATCATCTTTAGTCAACGCTTTAAGAGGAATCAGTGATAAAGATGAAGCAGCAGCTGAAGTTGGAGTCGTAGAAACTACAATGGAGACAGTTAAATACACTTATCCCAACAATCCCAACATCACACTGTGTGATCTGCCTGGAATCGGCACCACAAAGTTTCCTGCTGAAGATTATGTGAAGAAGATGGAGTTTGAGAAGTTAGATTTTTTCATAATTGTCTCTGACACTCGCTTCAGAGAAAATGATGCCAAACTTGCTCTGGAAATACAAAAGATGAAGAAAAAGTTTTACTTTATTCGAACAAAAATCGACAACAACATCAGAGACGCAGAAAGAACTCAGAGGAAGTTTAATAAAGAACAAACTCTTTGTAAAATCAGAGACGACTGTGTTAAAAGTACAGCATTTTTTTTCATTACATTATGATTCCTTACACGTTCTGTCTTATTATGCATTTGTATAAAATTATATTTTGCCTTTGCAGATCTTAAAGAGCTGCAGATTGAGTCTCCAAAAATCTTCCTGGTGTCCAGTGCAGAACTACGTGACTACGACTTTCCTTCCTTTTATGAAATTCTGCAGAAAGATCTGCCTGAACACCAACGAGAAGCTCTTCTTCTGGTTTTGCCAAACATCAGCCTGGACGTCATCAACAAGAAGAAAAAGAATTAAATCAAAATGCATGGTTAATGGCATTACCTGCTGCAGCAGTGGCAGGTATACCCATCCCTGGTTTATCTGCTGAGGTTGATATTTGTCTCATTGTGTCATTTGCTGAAAAATGTCAGAAATCTTTTGGTCTCACTCGTTCAGCCCTACAGAATCTTTCACATCTGTCTGATGTGCCTTTGGAGGAGCTGAAAAAAGATGTAAAATCTCCACTGGCTGGACAAAACATAACAAAAGAGCTTGTGATTAAAGTGTTAACCACTTCTGCAGCATACATTGTAGCAATGGCTCTAGAAGAAGTGACCAAATTCATTCCTATAGCCGGTACTGTAATTGCAATGGGCTTGTCTTTTACCACGACCTACAAAGCTCTGAAATACATCTTCGACAGTCTCGCTGAAGATGCACAAACGGTTTTCACCAAAGTCTTAAAACTAGAGTAGCTGATTTTTAGAATGCAAACACGATTTAGGTTTTTTGACTTCTTCCTTTCATAAATGTTTCGACAGACTTCTTAATGTTGACATGTATTCCTTTTGTTTGCAAATATGGCTTAAAAAACTATTTTTACAAACAGCAAAGTAAAACTGGAGAGACCACCCAAGCTCAGCCAATCAGAGAGCTGCATTTAGCTCCTGATGAGAACTAACCCCGGTCTTTGGTCTCATGTTTTCATAAAGTGCTGCATTTATTATAGACGTTTTAGTGAAAACACAAAGGCTACTAATTTACAACAAAAGTTTGTTACCTCAACTTTAAGAAAATAACTTGAACAAGGAAAAATAAATGAGAATGTAAATAAATTTTGCGTATTTTTGTTTGTTTTTGTGTGTGTGTGTGGAATGAATGGTATAAACATTCAGCTTTTTTCCTGCACTTTTGTTGTGGAATTTAACATGAATAACTTAAATAAGTAAATACTGTCATGTATTAAGTCTGTTCACTATAATAAAACATTTATTAATAACTTGTCTTGTTTATGTAAATATCAACAGTCAGTTAGTAATCTGATAAGATTTAATTAAGTTATTAACAGTTATGATAAGATTAAATTCATTTACACACAAAACTGTATTCTTTAAAAGTGAAACATAAAAGTAATACACCCAGAAGATAAACACAAACACAATTTAGAGACAAAATATAGCAGTCAGACTTTAAAATCGTCTACATTCATTGCATTTGTCTTTTTACATTCACCTGCACCTCAGCTCAGACCACCAGGGGGAGCCAAAGTAGATTAGACCAGGGCTGGGCAATTATTTTTCTCCAAGAGCGGTATTCAATCCAGACAAGTGACAAAGGGCCGCACCACAATTACTGAAAGAAGCACATTTTGTATAGAAAATAGGCTACTTATCTATTAATTTTGCACAACACACGGCCAAGTCAATCAAATAAAAAAATGAACGCTGCAAAAATTTTAGTTCTAGATTTGCTAAAATGTCTTGAAATCTGGATTTTAATCTTTATTTTTTGTGGTTAAGATGGTTTTAGTTGATTATTTAACTTGCTTCAAGGTCTTGTTTAAATTCACTCAAGGAAAAAAGCATTTTCCTTGAGTTTCCATTTTAATTTTCGAATATTCCTTCTAAAACGAGTTCATTTGTAAAACTGTGTTCCATCCTGATGTGAGTCCATATTGGGCTGAAGACAGGCTTGACTGATTGTGAGAACCATAAAGAGTGCATTACAGGGTGGTTTATGACTTTTACCGCTGGTTAACTGTGCTCAAGTCTTCTCTATAAAAGGCACCAGAATGAAGCCAAAAACACACGATTGTCTCAACCAGAGAGGATGGAGCTATGGACGCTGTTGTCTTGTGTCTCCACCGCTCTACCATTACGCTGGATTTACACAAACTGCAAGGCGAGTGCGGGTCGGGACACGTGCGGGTTTCTTGCTAAGTGCCTGTTACACCAGATGCTGTCAACTGCGGTCCGGTTTCGTCCAAAGCCACGTGGAGTCACGTAGATTCCCGCGAGAACGCTCGTATAATGAATGAAAGCCGCACCAGACCGCTGCGGTCTCCGACAAAAATAGACTTCATGCGGATTCTTTCCGCAGAGTCGCGCGACTCTCGCACTCGCAGTCGGACATGTCGGAGCACGGTGTAAATCAATGCATTGGTTTTAAGCACTTTCTAAGTTCTGCGTGACTCGCATCCAAGTTGCACTTAGTGTAAATCCACTGTTAGTCGTCTGGTTCCTCTAACGACCTCCCTCGTACTGGTGGCCCCCGTGTAACGACCGCTGCACAAGACCAACCGCCCCCCCCCCCCCCCCCCCCCCGCACATCTCCGTGACAGGTTCAGCCTCCACCAGGTCACAGCCCAGACCATTGGACACACCACAGGCCAGAGTCTTCAGAACCATCCGTAATCTCCTCCGTGCTGACGATATTCCACCATATCAGACACATGTTGGATCAGTGCTTAGAGCTCGGGTCGAATGGTGCACTCACATCGTCGTTGGACTTTGCAGAGGTGGTCCCAAGTCGTGTTCAGTGACGAAGAAAGGTTCCAGTGCTTCAGAGCAGATGAGGCACTGGTGGAAGAATGGATCAACTCAGACACTACTGCTGATGGATCCATGAGGCTAAATAACCTCTGTCCAGGCCAACGGGCGTCAGTGAACTATTGACAGTCTGATGAAACTCTGTCACTTTTGGTTTGGGGGTTGCTCTATTGTTTGGTTTGTTATTGGACTGAAAATGTGTAAACGCCGCAAGAGTTGGTCTGAGGATTAGAAATGGATGTAGGGTTCATAAGAAACAGGCCCATCTCAAAAAGAAATTATTCTGACCCCAAAAATTCGGTGTTGCGTTTCTTTTTTCCTTGAGTGTATATATATATTATATATATATATATATATATATATATATATACACTACTCACAAAAAGTTAGGGATATTCACCTTTTGGGTTAAATTTCACGATGAGCCTAAAATGCATTCAAACCTCTACAGGTGAACTTAATGTGACCTTCTCTAAGCTTTTGAATGCACATATCCAACTGTTAAAAAGTTTCAGTAATTTTGCACAAGTTGCTGTTCTCTAACAAGGAGCTTAACAACAAAAATCACAGCAGGTGTGTGATCCTTGAATTGACCAATAAATGTCCTGGTTCAATTAGAGTTGGTGTTTAAACAGTCGTCCTCATCATGCTGTTCACATTTTGACATCATGAGACCAAGACGACACCTAACAATGGGTCAACAGTCCCTGGCCATTGCGATGCTTCAAACTGGACGTTCTCAGACGGAAGTGGCCACTGAGCTTGGAGTGTCACAGAGTGTCATCAGCAGGTTCAACAGAGATATCGAGAGACTGGAAGAGCCACAGAAAGGCCTAGAAGTGGACGTTCTTTGGCCACATCTTGTGCTGATGACCGCTACATTGTGAAAACTGCCCTGAGAAACCGGACGATGAAGGCCATTCAACTCCAGGCACGTTTAGGAAGGTGAGAGGCACCCAAGTGTCACGTCAGGCCATTCAAAACCGTTTACATCAGTGTGGTCTGCGTGCTAGACGACCTGCACGGGTACCTGACCACACCACCAGGCACAGGCATCATCATCTTACATGGGCCAGGGAGCATTTACACTGGAGAGGGACCAGTGGGCCTCAGTGCTGTTCTCTGATGAAAGTCGAGTCACGCTGAGCAGAAATGATGGCCAAAAACGATGTTGGAGACAGGGAGAGCGCTATGCATCAGCCACTGTTGTCACCAGGCGAGCTTTTGGTGGTGTGGCATTACAGTGTGGGCAGGGGTGTCCAGTTGGTACAGAACTGCCCTACACTTTGTGACAAGCCCATACTACCTGAATAACATCATTAATCCAGTGATTGTGCCTCTACATGAACAACACAGGCCTAACTTCATCTTCATGGACGACAATGCTCCTGCTCATCGAGGTCGCATTATCAGGGAACGGCTGTTGGAGACTGGTGTACCTCAAATGGAATGGCCTGCACTTTCTCCAGACCTGAGTCCAGTTAAAAACCCGTGGGATCAGCTGAGTCGCCGTGTAGAGGCTCGAAACTCTGCACCCCAGACCCTCAGTGACCTGGGGGCCGTCCTTCAAGAAGAGTGGAATACCATGCCTCAGCAGACAATAAGTTGTCTTGTGAACAGCATGAGACGTCGTGGTCAAGCTGTAATTGATGCTCAAGGGCACATGACGAGATATTGAGACATGTAAATTTTGCGTTGTGATGTAACTACTATTGTTGTTACCTTTTGTTTCAATTAATTTTTTGAAATGAGTAAATCACCAGTGCATTCTTCTGCTAAATGTGTTACTTTCATGATATGATATCACCATAGCGTGAACTTGTTGCATTTTCCATAAATTTCACCTGAAAGTCAAATATCCCTAACTTTTTGTGTGTATATATATAATATAATATATATATATATATATATATATATATATATATATATATATATATATATATATATATATATATATATATATATATTAGTAATTAGACATTAGTTATTTTAAAAACTCATTGTCATTTTCCAACTGCAGCGGAAGGGAAACAGTTTTCAAAACAATGAACAGAATGTCGGGAAACTCCCCGACACCGGTGACAAACATTTCCTGTTCACAGAAACTTAGAGTGCACATTTCTACCGCTCGGTTTCAGCTCACCACACGTTTTTACCCTGAACAACATTAGAGTAATTATTACAATATAATAAAACATTAGAATTTAGTTTTTATTAATGCAGCTCTAACAGCTGCATGTGAATGTGTGCTAAGTGCATATGTCTGCTTATACTGTCATGAGAGAATGGTGAATGACAAATGCTTGGGTCTTGAATGGTATTATTTGATCTGTAAAGCTTTTTTTATTGCAATATTTGTATGAAAATTGATAAAACATCAAAAGTAATTTTATTTAATTTATTTATTTTTTTTACATCAGAACATATCCTTTGACATGGAGGATGTTAAAACAGCTCTGCAAAATGCTGATCTTGTTTTGGCTCTTGATCTTGCCAAAAAACTCTTAGAAGAAAAAGAGAGAGTAACTCTTACCATTGCGATCACAGGATCTGGGAAATCAACTTTAATCAACGCTTTAAGAGAAGTCAGTGATAAAGACGATGAAGCAGCTCCTGTTGGATTGGATGAAACTACAATGAAGCCAACTCAATACACTTATCCCAACAATCCCAACATCACACTGTGGGATCTGCCTGGAATCGGCACCACAAAGTTTCCTGCTGAAGATTATGTGAAGTTTGTGAGTTTGAGAAGTTTGATTTCTTCATAATCGTCTCTGACACTCGCTTCAGAGAAAACGATGCCAAACTTGCTCTGGAAATACAAAAGATGAAGAAAAAGTTTTACTTTATTCGAACAAAGATTGACAACAACATCAGAGACGCAGAAAGAACTCAGAGGGAGTTTAACAAAGAACAAACTCTTTGTCAAATCAGAAACGCCTGTGTTAAAAGTATTGTGCTTTTTCTAATTACATTCTGGTTCTGGGTTATTATGCCATATTATAAACCATTGTTTGTCTTTTTGCAGAGCTTAAGGAGCTGAAAATTGAGTCTCCAAAGTCTTCCTGGTGTCAAGTCCTGAGCTACATTTGTACGATTTCTCTGACTTGTGCAACACTCTGGAGAAAGATCTGCCTGAGAACCAACGAGACGCTCTTCTTCTGGCTTTGCCCAACATCAGCCTGGACGAAGAAGAAAGAAAGTTTAGGTAGATTTATATGGTTAAAAGCACTGTCGTCTGCTTTAGGGGCAGGAGTTACGCTCCCTGGTTTTTCTGTTGCAATGGATGTTGGTCTCATTGTGTCATTTGCTATAATGTGTCTACTGGCTGGAATAGAAATAACCAAAGATCTTGTCATTAAAGTGTTAACCTCTTCTGTGATGTTGATATTAGCCATAGCTGGAGAAGAAGTGTCCAGACTTTCAATTGTTGGTATTCCTGTAGCAATGGGACTCTCTTTTGCCACGACTTACAAAGCTCTGAAGTACATCCTCAACAGTCTTGCTGAAGACGCTCAAATGGTTTTCACCAAAGCTCTGGGAAAGTGAGTCCAACATAGAAAGGCTCTGGGTGAAAACAGAATGTGTGTGTAAATCAATATGTATATGAGGATATTTCATTATGGATGATTGTGTCGCACTCATTATACTGGGGGTTTAATTTTGTGAATTGTAAATATTATAATTTTAATGATTGCCTGACTTCATATCTTCAAACTCATGTATGATGATTGTGTCTTTTATTTTGTGTCTTTAACCCTAGAGCACTATCGTCGGGTGAATTTCACCCGAGCAAATGTATTTACATGATTTTCAGTATGTTGCATTTTTCTGAGTGTCATGAGTCCCTGGAGCTTCACCAGTGTTTTTTGACTCTATGAAGGTGTTTCACTAAACCCAAAGCCCACTTTTTCCTACAGACTTGCTTTCGGGTGATTTTCACCGGCGATAGTGAAAGAGGGTAATGTACGTTTTGGGTGGATTTCACCAGTGATAGTGTCAGTGTTTAAAATCAAGTGATCCTGCCACATGTCAAAGGTCACAACATTCAGACTCACCATATTTTCACCATATTTCCTGTCCTGGTCAACATCCAGCTTCATTCTGTGGCAGGACTTATTAGTTTCTCTGACGTCCAGCTAGTGAGTATCACAGT
>JBBPFD010000168.1:33005-101476 GCA_038363315.1 Mugilogobius chulae
AAAAAAAAAAAAAAAAATTTACATTTAACTTTGAGCATGAAGGAGTCTAGAGACGCCACAAGAGCACATTTTAGTGTTGTGATTGTTGTCAGGCCAAATATCACGATTTAGCAACGCTTCATGACAGAAACTTAGACCAAAATGCACATTCCCCCTTTTATAGGAATCCCATTTGTAATCTGTACATAAGTGGCCCTGACACACCGTAACTACAGGTTTGTGGCAGATTTAGCTCTGTAAAAGTAGCTAACATGCTGGATTTTCTGTCTCAAATATTTATAATTACAAAATAAACACAATGACTAAATTCTAAAGCAGGGATGGCCAGAATGATCCATAAGCTCTTTATTACAAATATATTTCAATATAACATGGTTTAGATGTAATTCAGTTGGTCTGGGGGAGATTTTTTTTTTAATCCTGAGCATTTTCCTGTATTTTGGAGAGTTTAGATGTGATATTCTTATTATGTGATGTAATTTTACTATAATTAAACAGCAGTTAAAACAAATCTGTCAAACTGGCCACGTCTGGGAAGATTCTGTAAGAGAGACGTCACAACACCAGACGTCACCAAGTCCTGACGCCCAAACTGTCAGGTAAATGAGCACCTAGCTTATTACAACTGTCTTATTACAAGAAAAAATAAAGATAAACTAAGAAGAAGACAGAAGGAATTTTCCAAATATGATCTACATTTGTAATCGCTCCATGAGTTTACCTGATAATTCAAGATGGCCTCACCAAACCTGTTGACCTCGTAGTTTTCTGCGTTGTAATACTTCACCTGTTCATGACACAATCACATTAGCATTAATATTTTTACACTAATCTGGTTTAAGTATGTAACACTTTCACCGTTTCAAAGTTAAGCAGTGAGTCGACGGCTTGGCCTTGGCGAGGTTGTCCTGTTGGTTCATCTTCCGTCTGTATTTCGTTCTCCACTCGGTGATGATGATGGTCAAGGCTGAAAACGGTTAAAACAAAGAATAGTAAGTGTTAAATGTTCAGTTCTGATCAGTTTACCAAAGGCGTGACTTACTTAAGTAAAGAGTCATGCAGACAAAGACGATCAGGCCGAACCAGGCGTTAAACAGAGAGATGAAAACTATGATGGCGATGACGATGTCTGCGATGGTCGGGAAGATACTGAAGACGATGTAACTGCAAAACAAAAAGAACTTCACGATTAGTATTAGTAATTACATTAGTAATACATGTTTGTTGTATAGTGCTTTTCAGAACACTCAAAGACACTTGTTTGAGACGGCGTTCTATAAGGTTGCGTTCACATGACATCACAATATTTTTTGACAGCAGCTGATCGAGCGCCGGTGCATCGTCGCAGACTTTCCATGTCTTTAAAAGTACAAAGAGACTCGCAATACAATGTGCAACCTGGTGCCTTGGATTCTGTCTTTCACTGCACCATCGGAGCCACAGCACTTTGTCGTTTACGGTCTTACATGTTCTGGGATCAAAGGAGGCGACAGGAGCTGCACCGGAGGAGCACTGGACTGAATGGCCCTTATTTATCAAAGTTGCGTACGGCAAAGTTTGGGTGCATATTAGTGATGGGTCGGGTTGGGGCGGGCTGGAGAAATTGCGACTTCTGTGTTGGGCGGGCTGAGGCGGGTCAGTTTTGGACAACAATCATTTTCGTTGCATATCTTACAAATCACTTCTTAGATGGAACCCATAAACTAAAGCGTGCTCCGTTCTGTAGACGATCTCTGTAACAGAATCACACAGGGAAACAGTGAGGAGAGAATCTGGTCCGTCATTGGTCAGAGCCACCGCTGTTGCAGGAACACGATCTGCGTCACTTCAAACAAACACAGAGCGGGACCATCGCGCTTCTGGACTTTATTATCTTGTGTTTTATTGGATCTACCTAACAACCTGCCTCATGTGAGCTGCTCAGTGTGACGAGGGCTGAAGAGCGCGGACATTTACTTTCATTTTAGACTAGAAAGAAGAAAGAAAAATGCAAGTGTGAAATCCCAAGGATTGTTTGAAATGCCCGGCGTTAAGATGAAAGTGTAACAAAAACATCAGTTTGACTAAAACAGGTTCTGAGAGGTAAGTCATCTACACATTAACTTAATACTGGATGAATATTGTTCACTTTTCTCTACATTAAAGTCAGCTGTAATGCTACTTTTGGCCGTTCAAACTTCACATAAGGTTGAACCCAGGACGCGTTTTTTCATCCTGACCTGAGCAGACTGTTGATGGAGCTGGTTCCTCTGTCGATGCTCCTCAGAACCTCTCCGGTCTTTCGTCCCAGATGCCAGCGCAGAGACAGAGCGTGAAGGTGAGCGAACAGTTTGAGCTGCCACCACCCTGTTTGTGAACTGTTGCACACGGATCCAGACGAAGGAGCGCAGGTTACTGACGAATCCAGACGACCCTGAGGAGGAGACGATGTGTTACAGACAGACACACTGTAAAAAATGTAAGACAGTTTAACTCAAAAATATAAAGGTTTATGTCAATGTGTGTGTGAGCTGTCTGATATTCTCCCTTTTTCTCCCTCTCCTCTCCTCTCTCTCACTCTCTATGACCCCCCCTCCCTCTCTGTCATCCCTTTCTTCCTCTTTTCTCTCTCTCTCCTTTCTTCTTCTTTCTCTATCTCTCTCATCTCTCTTCCTCTCTCACTCCTTTCTCCTTCTCCTCTCTTTCCTTCTAGTTTCTCCTCTCTCTCTCCCTCTCATCCTTTTCTATGCTCTTCTTGTCTCTTTCTCGCTCTCACTCCATTCTCCCTTTCCTTCTCTCTTTGTCTCTTTTTCTCCCCCTCCCTCTCTCTCTTTCTCTCTTTGCTCCCTCTCTCTCCTCTCTTTCTTTCTCTCTCTCCTCCCTCTTCCTCCCCCTCTCTCTCTTTCTTCCTCCCTCTCTCCACTCCCTCTCCCCCACTTTCTCCACTCCCTCTGTCTTTCTCTCTTCGCTCTCTCTCTCTTTCTTCCTCTCCTCCCTCCCCACCCCCTCTCTCTCCTCTCTCTCGCTTTCTCTCTCCCCCTCTCTATCTCTCCCTCCCTTTCCCCCCTCCCTCTCTTTCTCTCTTTGCTCCCTCTCTCTCTCTCTCTTTCTTTCTCTCTCTATCCTCGATCCCCCTCTCTCTCTCCTCCCTCCCCATCTCTCCCTGTCTCTCTCCTTGCTCCCCTTCCCCTCTCTCTCTCCTCTCTCTCTCGCTTTCTCTCTCCCCCCCCCCCCCCCCCCCCTTTCCCCTCTCTCTCCTTTCTCTCCTCTCCCTCTCTCTTTCTCTCTTCGCTCCCTCTCTCTCTCTTTCTTTCTCTCTCTCTCCTCCCTCCCCCTCTCACTTTCCTCTTTCTTTCTCTCAACACACTTTACAGTTGTAGAAGAGGACAAACATGAGGAGGACAGACGAGCCTGAGGAGCAGACGTATTACCGACAGATGTACACACATTAGAGTTAAACAGAACAGTGACAGACCTGCTCCTCCTCCCTGCAGCAGCTTCAGCACCACGTACACAGTCATGTAGAGGCCACCGTCCTCCAGGGGCTTTGTTGGGTCAGATCGTTCACTGAGGAAGAAGAAGAGAAATATCAAGAATCAATCATAGTTATATGTTTTTATTCATCCTCATTCCCTAAACTTGCCACAGAGTTACTGGAGCACAAACCTTTTCCTTCAAGGACCAAGTCTAATTTTATACTGAACAAAAATATAATGCAACACTTTTGTTTAAATGCTCTCATTTGTTAGTTTCCACGTTCACAACAGAACCATTTCTCTCACATATTGTTCCTTGTGGATTGGATGGATTACATGAAGATTAAAAAAACAGCAGAAACCTAAAATAGGGATAGTTTAATAGGGATGGAATGTGATGAGATTTTAAAATAATTTGCATTCACGGTTTCAATTCTTAATATGTATATTTGATTTACATTTGATCATGTCTGTAACAGTATTCTTCTGACTTTGACTGAAGGTTATAGATGCTCAAATATCTCCTTGTGGATCTGTTTTAAATTATGTTTAAGTGAAAAAACATCGCACCTGTGTATATTTGACTGCGTTTGTTTGTTGTTTAGGACTAATTATGTCCGTCAATATTTGTCCCGTCAATACGAAATGAAAACTGAGGCAGAGTTTAGACCCTTTTCTGTCCGATTATGTGTCTACAAGTCTATATGCGGAGGAGACTTTTTACTACAGCTGCTCAAAGATACACAACTGAACCCTTTTTTGAACATTCCCAAGACCTCCATCATAATAATAAATAATAATAATAATAATAATAATAATAATAATAATAATAAATCACTTTATTTATCCCCGAGGGGCAATTAAAAGACAGAGAGATGCAGAATAATAAATAGACATAAAATATACATGAACATTCACACTGACATACATTCATACACGAGCCCATGTTTAAAGTGCAGTTTTACAGTGCTGAAGAAAGGACGGCTCAGCACTAAGAAGCTGGACAACTGAAGGCACGAAGGTTGCCTTCCTCCTCTGTGTCCTACAACCGACACAACGCAGCCTGCGCCCTGACGGCAGCCACTCAAACACAGGGTTCAAGACATGTGAGGGGTCCCTGAGAATCTTAAAACCGACCCTCACAGCTGCTGATCACACAGAACAGAGAGCTGTCTGACTGGTTGACCAATTATTTTAGAACATACATTTGTAAATCTGATCAACTGAGACCTGTTTTGGACACTGACAGAGTAGAACCAACAAATACACGAAAAAGACAAGATGCTCTCAATAAATGCATGGTAGAACGTCATCATGATATTTTTACTGACATCAAATGATCTTAACTTTCTTAATAGATACTGTCTCTGGTGGCATTTTTTCAAGAGTTCTTCAACTTTAACAGATCATCGAAGATTGTTCCCAGATATTTGTATTCATGAACTATCTCTACAGGCTCACCACGAATGCTGGAGATCACTGCTTCTGCTAACTGTCTTTGCTTGGTTGAAAATCACAGTCATGTCCTTGGTTTTGTTTATGTTGAGTTCTAAGCAGGAGTTCTGACACCATGATGTGAACTCCAGCAGAGCAGGACCATGACACCATGACCGTTCTTTACATGTGTGTGCAGTACCCTCACAATATCATCCCATCCCTCATGTTTAATGACGCTGTTTGTTGAGCCAGTTTAGAATTTGGTAGCAGTATATTTTGTTGTGCATGATGTGGTTTATTTTAGGATCAGCAGAGGGCGCTATGCCGGACTGCCTGCCCTACCTGCAGCTTCCTGTGCACTGATTAGTTTTCAAATACAGGTGTGCACAGGCGCTCTTTTCCTTCTGTCAGTGCGAGGAAGAGAGTGGAGATGGTGTTGGTATGTTAAATTCAGTCAAATACAATCACATTAATCTGTTTGAAATCTTTAACTGGTGACGAGCAGCAACGAGACCAAAATAAAGAAGCAGGCGTTGAAAAACTTCCTAAGTCTGAGTTAGGGTTTTTTTGCAGGGGTCGAAGCTTGCTGTGACTAAAGTAGCGTCAAACAACCCAGAGTTTATTTAAACGGGAAATTTCTGGACTGTAATGTGCAAATGCAGTCATTTAAATTTCCTCTTAAATCGATTTTTAACAGTTCTAAATCAATTGACCTTTCGCCGAGCCCCGCCCCAAAACGGCTATTGTCCAATCAAACAGCGTAGCAACCGTTGCTATGTAAATATGGTCCGTCAAATCTTGAGCTCCAACAGGATGGTGAAGCGATGGGTCAATGGTTTATGTAAATCAGACCAGATACCCCAAAATATTGACCGGAGGAGTTGTGTTTTTTTCCTTTTCCAAAGCTGAAAACAACTGGAGCAGTGCCTACAATTGATTAAACAGTTTAACAGCTAAATATATGGAACAAACGTCTGCTCAAAGGTAAAACTAATGTTTAACTATAGCTATGGACTTACTGTGTTGTTAGATCTAGAGGCAAAAAACACAAACCAGACCGAAGTTATACCACGACGAGGATATAACTGCAGAAGTTACGCTATAAGCTGCTAAGTTTAGCTTTAGCCAACACTAGTAGCTTTAGCTCGCTAACAACCCTCGTAAATGAACAATATTCTTGCAATAGAGAAAAATAGACCTTAACATATGAAAGTGAACTTACCCGGCAGTGCAAGAGCAGGACAAGGCTGTGCTTGTTGTATTTGAGGAAAAGATCATGAGTTTCTCTGATTTAGCTTGAGACCAGTAGCATTAGCCTCCATAGGAGTTATGTCCCTCAGTTGTGTATTTTAATGTTTTGAATAAATCCCTCCGCTCCACAGTGAACCCCTTCTGCCTCGATCTAGAGGATATCGCGGAAAAATTTCTTTAAAAAAGTCACTAACGTGAACAGTTGTACTTCTTTTTGTCATTGAAGTCAATGGCACGCTGTCATATTTGACGGGCGTAGCAACAGTAACTAAGGGGGCGGGGCTCGGCGAAAGGTCAATTCAGAATTGTTTACAAGAATCGACGGTGCATCGGAAAAACGGTTATATTTCCCATCACTACTTCATAGGGTGAAGTTCTAGAGAAAATATGAAGAGACTGAGATTGTTTGTGTGGGTCAAAACTTGTAATAGATGTATACTTAGGTTGTTAAAACAGTTGTATACCTATGTTCTTGTAATAGATGGGCACAAAGACGTTGATGGCCCTCTCGGCTCCCAGCAGACACAGACAGAAGACCACCAGCAGCTGCAGAACCACGTTTCCTTTGGGCCACATGTACGGAACCAGCAGACGAACCTTCTGCCTGAAGCCCTGCCACGTGGAGCCGCCCTGGGACTGAGCTCCCAGCAAGCTCTGAGGAGAGAGAAGAAAGTCAGCCAATAAGCTCTGAGGAGAGAGAAGAAAGTCAGCCAATAAGCTCTGAGGAGAGAGAGTTAACTAAGAAGCTCTAAGGAGGAAAATATGATGTCAGAGACCAAGATAAGAAGGTAAATGGATTTTAAATATCTAAATCGGATTTTCAAGGCCGATTTCTGTGGCATTTTTTAAAACAGCCATAGCTAGGATGAGACAGTATAATAAAAATATAAAGGGATTTTCAGTCGACGTCACTTTCCGCTCTACTGTTCATGCTTTATGTAGAAAGAGCTCCTCTCTATCTGGTTATCTGGGGAAACTTCTTTGAATAAAACAACGACACAGTCTGCTCTCAGCTGTTTGGATCAGGTCTGAACTAAGGGTTGCACGAGAGCATTAGTCGCGTCGACTCAGACTAGTCGATGACGTCATTAACAAAAATAAAGATCCAAAGACACGATGATTTTGCCTGGGCGATTGTTAGAAACAGCTTATTTATACTGACCATATTATCAGAAACATTAGACGTACTTAAAGCCCTGTAATAAAGCTGAATGGAGGCTCTTTGAGTCTACATAAAAGAAGGAAAAAAAGCTAAATAAGCCTATTTGTGCGTGTGTGAGGGGCGGAGGCTCTGGATCCAGCTGAAATAAGTCTCCACACTCACACACTGAGCTGTGGGACGTTTGGTCAGTGCGTTTTGAACAGTGAAGGAAACACAAATCCACCTGAAGCCCTGGTTCACACACATCACTCATCACTCTTTTCCTCTTGTCTCCTTCTCTTACAAACCGCACTGTAAAACATTCTAAGATCAAAGACCAGTGTGGATCCACAGACTCGGATCCAGGGGACGATGTGCGCTTGGAGACGACTGCCAAGGCGCGTTGGAGCGAACGGTCCGAGCGCTTTGAGCCGGGGTGCAGCGTGCTCCAGGTGCCTGTGCGTTTGGCTAGATGGAACGAACAATCCGACAAAGCGTTTTGGGACGGACAGTTCGTGCGCTATTGGAGTGGAGCTGGGTCGCGCTCGGTAGTGGAGGCACAGAGTGTCCGTGCGCTATGCAAGGCAGGGTTGTCTACAGCGCGCTCCAGTGTGCTGAGGCAAAGGGACAAAGCATCCCGAGGAGGAAGAACAGCGCAGACGTAGAACGGGCAGGGGAAAAAATCGGCAGCTCTTTCTACAGGCAGGGTGTGCGCGCATCGATCGTGGTGACAAAAAAAAAAAAAAAAAAAAATCCCTCTATAGATTTTTTTTAAAGCGCAATTCAAGAAAGTGCAGCTTTTCAACTCAATCCAGAGAAACAACAAGATTTCTCTGTTTTAAAGCAGCTTGCTCTTGGGCTGCACTTTTGAGTCATAAAACAGGCAATTTTTCAAGTTTGATTTAAAAAATATATCAATTTATGGCTGAAACAGTTTAATGTTAAAAAGGTAACACAATTTTTAAATTATCTGATTATTTTCTGCGGTCGCTTGTTTTGTTTTTGTCACTTGTTTCTCTCTGAAAATCTGGCAACACTGCTCAGTCACAGTGTTGACATTGCTTTTGGAAATACCGGTAAAGTATTAAACGTTATTATCACATGTAGCAGAGCGTGTTTGCGCCTGACCTGCGCGCTCTGCTCCACGTCGCGCTCGTCCGCGTTGATAATAATAATAATAATAATAATGTTTGCGTCAGACCTGCGCGCTCTGCTCCACGTCGCGCTCGTCCTCGTTGATAATAATAATAATAATAATAATGTTTGTGTCAGACCTGCGCGCTCTGCTCCACGTCGCGCTCATCCTCGTTGATAATAATAATAATAATAATAATAATAATAATAATGTTTGCGTCAGACCTGCGCGCTCTGCTCCACGTCGCGCTCGTCCTCGTTGATAATAATAATAATAATAATAATAATGTTTGTGTCAGACCTGCGCGCTCTGCTCCACGTCGCGCTCGTCCTCGTTGATAATAATAATAATAATAATAATAATAATAATAATGTTTGCGTCAGACCTGCGCGCTCTGCTCCACGTCGCGCTCGTCCTCGTTGATAATAATAATAATAATAATAATAATGTTTGTGTCAGACCTGCGCGCTCTGCTCCACGTCGCGCTCGTCCTCGTTGATAATAATAATAATAATAATAATAATAATAATAATGTTTGCGTCAGACCTGCGCGCTCTGCTCCACGTCGCGCTCGTCCTCGTTGATAATAATAATAATAATAATAATAATGTTTGTGTCAGACCTGCGCGCTCTGCTCCACGTCGCGCTCGTCATCGTTGATAATAATAATAATAATAATAATAATGTTTGCGTCTGACCTGCGCGCTCTGCTCCACGTCGCGCTCGTCCTCGTTGATAATAATAATAACTAGAATTTGCAATTGCAGAAGCAATTGCGGAGTGACTGCGACAGTGAAAATGTGGGAGGGGCAAAGCTTAAAGCAGCTATCTTGTCGATAACGGCAAAGTGACATTATCGCCGTCCTGACGGTAGTGCTGTTGGCAGTTGAGCTGGTGGCTAGTTGTGAGTCTCTCCCTGTATATTGGAGGGTATAAACTACACCCTGTGGGTTATACGTTTTCCAGTTTTCAAAATGTCATGTTAAAGTGAAAAATTTTATTTTACTCGTCAGGCCTGAGGATCGATCCAGCTACCTTATGATTCACAGTCATTTACCTTATCCAGTAACCTAGTAGAGATATGAGAATCAGTGACTATGTAAGAAGGGGAAAATTGTTGTTATCAGTGATAAGGTTAGCAAGTTGAAAAAGTCTTGCCTGGGATTCGAACTCACAACCTATGGAATACCAGTCTGCATGATTTAACCACTAGACCACAAGGCCACTGGAGAAAACAAGTATCAGAGATCGATGATAAAAAATAAAGACCTATTCATATCACAATAGAAATGCTGAATTTATGAAATGAAATATAATTTGAGGAGATTACAAAGTGAACAGGTTAAATTAAATTAAGTTTCATAATTTCTTGTCATTTAAAAGATGCCAACTCGGGGATTTGAACCAGCAACGTCTGGTTTGTGAGGCAAGAGCAGTACCACTTGGCTATCTGTTCTGTGGTACAAATCTGTCTAAGAGACAAAAGACTAAATCAGGTCATAATGCACAACACCTGTGAGGCAGACCAAGTGCAAAGTAAGTTTTGTCAAACAGTTATATCTGTTGGCCTCCAGTTATTTTATAATTTACAGTCATCTCAAGTACTAAAGTAATAATTGTTAAATATTACTATTTTTAGTGATGAAAACATTTAACCATGTTGTCACTTCTTCATTTCACAATTTTTCAAAATTTAACATTTGGCAGTGGCAGGTCTTGATCTCAGAACCTTTGGTTTCCAATGCAGTGATTTATCCACTCAGCCACATGTTCTGTGACACTTCACTGTCCGAGATACAGGGAAAAAACTGCCAGGTGCCAATCTAATCATAATGGACAACACCTGTGAGCAGTCCTGTGCAGTGTGAATTGTGTCAAAGGTGACAGCACACAGTGAGAAGATTCAGATAAGGTTAAACATCAAAAGTGATAAGCTTATGAAGTGAACAAATATTTAAGGAGAGAACAAAGTCAACTTAGGCATATTTAAATCAGGTAAAACAAGTATAAGTGAAACCACATCAACAGTTAACTTTGGCACAGTTAAATCAGTAAAAACTATTGGATTTTTAACTATAAGTTTTTAAAACAGAAATCCCCCAATGAAGTTCACATTTAGTGCAAGTGGTGGGGATTGAACCTGGGTCAAGGTATTTGAGGGCTAAAGCCTTAACCACTGGACCACTTAAAGCTCTGAGAATGAGAGGGACAGAGAACAGGGAAAAGGCTAACCCAGTGAATTGGGAAGTTTGGCTCCATCTGGTGGCAGGTAAAAATGAAAAGTGTGACAGGTATTTATTTTGAATGGAGGTTAATGGGACATTTTAAGTTTAATTTGTTAATAGTTAAAAAACTATAAGAGTTAAAGAGGTGAAAAGTAATACCAGGGAAGATATTTTCAGAGAGAACCTGAAGAAGTGAAAACTGGTGATCTCAGTAAAACGGTTAATGAGTTGAAAGGTGCACAAAAACGGGAATAAAAGGGAAGACGCAATAATAATACATTTTTACTGGAGCAAATAGTGACTGCGCATCCATGCGCAGTCACTCAATAATGTTGTGTCAGACCTGCGCGCTCTGCTCCACGTCGCGTTCGTCCTCGTTGATCAGGAGCATGTACGGTTTCCGCGGCAACCCCGGAGCTTTGAGTCCGATCAGGAAGAGCAGACCGGTGCAGGAGTAACGCACGAACCACAGAGAAAACTCCACCTGGAACACAGAAAAACACAACTTAGGTTTTTTAATAGAGCTGCACAGAATGATGAACGATCCTGGTTCAAATATTAAGTTTCTCTGAAGGAAAAGTGTAGTTTTAGTCGTTCTTTGTGCAGGTGATGTTATTCATGAGTCTGTATTTAGCTGATATGAATCTCAGGGATGAAATGACTTTGTGTGAGTCACTAGTTGAAAGAATAAAAGGTGTTTAAACAGGCGTGTCCCATTGAACCAGTTCAGCAGCAGCAGGACTTACATTAAACCTCTGATTACAGCAGTGTGGAGTCATATCTTATGTAACACTTCTATTTAACCAAAACACATGTTATCCTTTTTAATTACAGAATCTATTGAAGGTTTTCCAAGTCTTTTCCATAACTTCTTGCATAGTTTTATTCACTCAGAAATCAACTTTTAAAAACAGGTTTAGTACAATAATTTTACATGATACGACTGACAATGTGGTTTATTCTGCCTTTTCCATAAATGTGGCATTTTCTATTTTGTTTGTAAAAAACAAACTTTCACCCACCATCTCCAATGAGAATCTGATCGAGGATACCAGTGCTTCTCAAAGTGTGGGGTGCACCCGTTTAGGGGTGCAGCAGCAGTAAGCAGAGTTGCAGCATGGACAGGATGCTGTCAAAATAAAGGCTACTGATGCAGAGAAGACAACACACCACATGCTTAATCGTGATTATTTTGTAGGCATTGACGCAATGCATGAATGATTGGCCCAAATTACAAAAAGTATAGTTTTTAATGTCAAATTCTTCTATCATAGTAAAAAAAAAAAAAAAACTTTTTACTTCCTTTGAATCCTAAAATGAATGATTAAAGCTCTATTAAAAGTGTGGTGGTTCATTAAAATTAGGTAAAATGCAATATTTTGAATAATTCACTTCACTGGCGTGAAATATATGGCCCTCTGCTGTTTCAAAATGTGGCCCACTAGGAAAAAAGATTGGACACCCCTGTCCTATTATTATTATTATTTTTTTTTTTTTTACAAAATGTATGGGTACTTGTAAACAGGCACAGAATCTTAGTTACAGTCAAATCAGACGTTCTAAGAGAGTTACATCAACTAACTAACCCTTCCTTTTAAGTTTATTTTTATGGGAAAACTAACAAAACTGAAAATATAGGAAAAAATGGGAGGTACACATGTCCCTTTGATGCCTAAAGTATCTGAATATCTATATATTTTTGAAATGTAACACTATATTCAATACGCATTATGATTTCTTTAGCACACGTCCTCACCTTCTGTTTGGTGGTCTCGACGCTCCACCACCAGTTGGGACTAAACCACGACACAAAGGCCAGATTCTCCGCGGCGAACGCCAAAGCCCAGATCATGAGCAGGACGGCGCTGTGTCCTCTGGTCCTGTCCATCAGCAGAGCTCGTCTCCTCTCCACTCTGAGCAAACCCACGGCCCACACCCACACCAGCGCTCCGAAAACGCCATACAGCAGGACGTAACCGGGCATCTCTCCGCCGCTCGCCGCCCTCCACACCACCAGCGTCACGAACTGAACCAGCAGCAGCGCGGACAGGAGCAGCTGCAGGCCGTACAGACACGAGCGCGGGCGGAACTTGGGCTCCATCTGCGTGCCGTACTTCTGGTAGAAGACGCAGTGCAGGGTCCCGAGGAGGAAGGAGAAGGAGAGGAGGACCGCGGGGACCAGGGTGAAGTAGAACACGGAGACAAGCCCTGGTCGATCCACGTTTTAGAGATGGAGGTGTTGGACTCACAGTAGCTGGAGATGGTCAGGTACGCCATGATTCTGGGAAGAAACAAGACCAGGTTAGAACAAGGCAAATCATGTTTTAATCTGTGTGTCTTGAAGGATTCTGATTTGAGCTATCCCTTTTAGGTCTTTTATGCGACACCTTAACAGATTAATCACAACTAATTTAGTAATAGAATAATAATTAACTGGTCTAAGCACACAGTAGGCTCCAAAACATGTCGTGATCCAAGAACACCAGTTTCTCTATAAACAGTTCCAGGATGTCCTCAAATGACATTATTTCAGCTTTGTCAATATTTTATGCACAAGTAATCAAAAGAATTATTGTCCAACTAATGGATTAATAAAATGATTGTTAGTCATAGCAACCCTAAACCCTGAAGGCCATGTAGGCTGGCTTCACGTTGTGGAATGTGATGATGTTGAAAAGCTGAATGGAGGTTTTTCTATTAATAACATTGAAACAATATATTAGACCTTTTGTATTACAACAAAATGCAAACACTCTTGACTTTAGCTGCTCTTCGCCTGATTGAAATATTATTGCCCCTGTAAAATGTTGTGATGTGTCATGTCGCAAAAGTCAATTAACTCAGAATGTCAGTTGGCTTGTTTATTTTGAAAAAGCGAACATCTTACTGGCGTGTTTATTTTCTGTTTAGTCTCTGACGTTTTCACTGCCTCGGTCTAAAATGGATAAATACTGTATAACAGTGAACAGTGAGTTGTGATTGGTTTTCTCTGACAATATGTTTACTTTACAAATCAGGAGGAAACTTCACCAAAAGACCAAAGTGTGTTTATAAAAGATAAACAGCTCACCTCACAATCTTTGTTGATGCATAATTTACTGATATAATTGTCTGAATATCATCATCATCAGTATTTACTTAAAAATATTGCGATATTCATTTTTGATAGTATGGATGTCAATATTATCAGATAAATCGATAATAGGGATTTTTCAAGTCACAATAACATTTTCAGAACAAAGGAATAATTGTTTTTGATCAAATGTAGAAGCAAAATTTCATTCTAGAAACTATTAGATGGGCAATACTTTATCTATCAGGAAAAGCAGAACTAAGTAGTTTAATACAATCTGTAGGAAAACAAATGCATCCAGTTTTTTATGATCTTTGATTTCATAAAACGTGTCACAAACTTCAAACACGTTCAACAGTGAGACTCAAACAATAATCGCCCAATTGTGACGTTTTGTTTTAATAATCCTAACACTCAAACGTGATGCTGTGATTTTTCCTGTTTCACTCAACACGCTGCATATTTACTTTGCAGTGTTAGCATATTTCAACTGTGTGTGGTTAAACTTCTTTATCTACAATGACAAATCAAAAGACTAACATGACTAATGAAAGAATCACAATGACAAAGGTATTTTTTCACAAAGACTGTCAAGGAATTGTGGCCAGAAACAGGATTAGTGGCTTAACAAAGTCATTTCAACTTTAGCTAACTTTAGTTTAGTTGTTGCAATAATCCAAAAAAGCATAAATGTAATAATAAATACATAAAGTACGCAGGAATCTGTAACTTTACCTTGCATAACGTCAGATAAAGATCTTTTGTTTACTCTTCTCACGCTCCAACTTCGACAAACACTTATAAATCATGTTTTATTATTTTGTAATTAGATATAATTTAGTAACATGTATTTCCTTTATATTTAAGAATACTTTAAAAACAAATTACAATGATTTTTCTTCTTTTTTACTGTTTTGTTGAGTGAAAAGTGCATCGTCATTGTCACTACTTTGTTTTCAGAGCCAAAAAAACTGCTGCGTCACGTTTCAGTAAAACTACAAATTACGCTGTTTATTACAAAACACATTAATGCCACAAGTTTTTTTCTAAAATCTGGGCAAAACATTTAACATTTAAAGACAGAAATCGCGTTTAGATTCGTTAAAATATCGGCAAAAAACGTTATAACAAGACAATAACTGCGTAACACGTCAAGAAATCAAGTCAAAATTAATGCTACGAACAAAAACGTAAGATTATGTGTGATAAATGATATGTGTTATGTTAAGAAAAGAAGTTTTATTACCTTAAAAGGACTGTCCAGGCTGGAACTTGTCAAAAACAGGTGTATAGTGGAGTTGAATGGAGAGGCTAGCTTACAACCGCCGTATTTCTGGACGTTTAGCGCTGTTTTTCCGTTAATAAATAAAATGTAAAAGGTGAAAATAGCCGTGGTGAATGTCCGGAGCCGTGTCGGTCATGATCTCCGTCTTCAGAGCGAGATTTTGTGGGTTTAAGGAGCTTTGTCCTTGTAGAAATGTGGTTAGACAACAACGTTCCGCGGCTCTGCGTTCGACTGTGCGTCCTGACGTCACGTCCGAGATCGACGCACGAGCCTGGACTGACTCGGCAAATCTAACGGAAATCTAATTTTTTTTTTACTAAAACAATTAAATTATTTTTCGGTAATGAAGTAAAAGTATAAAGGTAGTAGTATTTTAAGTGTCTGTATTTATTTATCATATTTTTAAATTAATTTTAATTATTAATCGCAATTTGACAGTTTGTCCATCAGTTTGTTTGTTTTTTTCAATTACAGTTTAAATAGCCTAATATTGCATTTATAGCGCGATTTATCAATTCAGTTTAAAAAAATAGACTAGAGATTATTAACTTTGAGCTGCTGCTGGTAATAAAATTGTCTTGTTTGTCCACCAGATGGTGCAATTTACTAAGCTTTAACCAGTGTTGGGAAGTAACTAAACACTTGTACTGAAAATATCTATTCTGGATACGAATTGCAGTTACTTTTCCATTTGGAGATATTTTAAAAAAACACAGTTACTTCTATAAAATGTGGGAATTACACTGTTACATCATTGATCTTCATCCTGTAAGAAAAGCAATGTGAAAATATATTTGAATAATAATTAAGAATTAAAAAAATATTTTTTTAAATTAGTTGTGCTAATAATACTTTTGATTCGCCAAAAAACGTTTGAAAAGAAGTACTGAATAGTTTAGCTTCCTATAATCTTTCCAACTAAGCTGTTTTAGCTCGTTTTTGTGTGTAGCGATGAACAAAATGTGAAAGATTATTGATCATTTGCCATAGTTTCTTCCTAAATATACAAAAAAACACAATAGCTACCAGCCCTATACTGTACGACGAGAGAACGCTGTATACGGTAAAAAATGGAAAAAAAGTGAATTTTACAGCTGTCCAGGGACAACAAATGAAAAATAACCTTTTGGCTAATTCTGATATACATTTTACAATAAAGGTTCTGCAGGTGACATGACACATTCTAAATGTTGATGCTGAGAGAGTTGATGGAGAGAAAGGACATTTTCTCTTGTAAGAGTTCAATAAACAGCTAAAACAGGAAAAATAAACTAGAGTTTGATAACAAATTCAACCCACAACAAGTCTACTGAGCACTGGGTTTGTAACTGACATGTAAACAGAGAAAATCAAGTCAACAGTTTTAGCAAAGTAGATAAACAACAAGACTTTAGCTTCTCACATTTATCAGACATTGAAATCACACACACTTGAACTTATTACCTTTTTCTTCTTAAAAAATATGTTTTTTAAATCCGTTTGTTGCAGTTAAAATGTCCTAAATCAGGGGTTCTTAACCTTTTTGACCTCGAGGCCTGAATATTCATGTAGAAAGTAATCTGGGGCCCAGTGACATATTAAATTTATTGTATTTTACTGATTGTGTGGCCCTCAAGGAGGTGCTCGCGGCCCAACTTTGGGCCCCGGCCCTATGGTTAAGAGTCAGTGTCCTAAATCATCAACTGTTATAGCAGACTAGCCGTTGCCACGACAACAAAGAAATACATTGAAGAAATGCCGCTCGTTCTAAATGTTGAGGAGCATTTTTGGAATAAAATGATGTCAGTGCAGAACTTCTATGATGTTGTTGCATTAATGTACAGTCCCTGTCATATAATTAAATAAATAATAGATCCCCTTCGATGTGTTGTTAAATGGCACTTTGTGTAAAGATGTTTTAATTATAGGGGTGTCAAATTAGTGCATTAATTGACATTAATTAATTACAGACATAATAATCGAGTAAATTTTTTTAATCACATTAATTTTTTGAACTGGTCACGAGTAGCAACGAGACAAAATAAAGAAGCAGGCCAGAGTTATTGGACTGATGAACGAGAATTTTATGTTCAAAAAGTCTTCATTTTTTGCAATATATTAATATTTCCATCTGCAACAATAATGTAATAATTAAATTGGATAAAAACAAAACAAAAACACTTAAGTGAGTGTTTTTCTCAGTCATTTTTAGGTGAGATTAAAATAGATTCATAGATTAATTACAGATAATAATTAATTAATCTCTCTATTTTTTTATCGCTTGACGGCACTATAGTTTTAGTACATTTATCCTGTTGTTTATTTTTTGCATTTGAAAAACTCTTCAAACCAGGACAGAAATCCATTTAATTATCAAACAAACAACCTCTTGCTATTTTTTCCTTTAATATGCACAAGAATTTTCATCATTTAACACAGACAATCACATTTATTCCTCCAAACTCTTGTTGATTCTGCAGCTCTTGATTAAAACACACAGACGGTTTCAAAAGACGACTCTTAATTTGACTGAAAATTACAATCACAGAACCAAAAAACAACACATTTCAGTCACTTTTTTCTCCATCAAAATGTCAATCCACTTGTGTCTGCAGAAGGAGGAGTCGCTCTGGTCCCAGTCGGATTAACAAAAGCCAAAATAATGGCTTCGGTTCCTGCAAAAGAGAGAATAGAATCTGCAGAAGTAGATTTTGTGTTTCTCCTCCCGGCGTCGGTGATGTCTTGAGCCCGGACAATTGAAATCCCGCGGGAAACGGGATTGTAATCTTATCGTTTAGCGAAACACAAAGGCCGGAATAATCTCTGTCATCTCCTCCGTGCGTTCTCCGGCTGGAATTGGACTCGGGTTTTCGGTCGTCGGAGCCTTTGTGACACTTTATAAGACTCGGACGAGCCTCTATTCAGCACGAAAAATGTCATTTCTGCGGCTTTATTCTTTCAGGAGGAGCTTAGACAGGTTTTTTATCCACGTTTAGGTCTGTGGAGTCGGTGTAATCAGGAATTAAAGAAGAACGTGGACGAGGAAGTGAAGGAGGGACTAGGAGGCAAACAAGGAGCTAAAGGAGGAGGTAGGAGATGAATAAGGAGCTAGAGGAGGAAGTGAAGGAGGAGAGAGGAGATGAACAACTTTCGCCTACTCCTTTTGAGTGACATTTTTCTTTTCTTCTTTACATGTAGGCTAAATGCATTTCATTTACATTAAGGTTAAGTTATACTTTATTGTCCCCGTATAGGAAATTTGTCCTTCAGCCTCTGGAGCTTCTCCTCAGGAGCAGTGACTCCACAGTGCAGCGCTTGGGGACACATCTCCAGATGTTGTTGCTATTGGTCAGGACTACAATATATATGCCTATAGCTGGAGGATATTACCCTATGTATGTTATTATTTGGAGAAACCGCAGTGCCTGGAGGAAACCCACCCAGACACGGGGAGAAAAATGCAAACTCCACACAGAAAGGCCCGGCCTGTGCGGAGTCAAACCCGTGACCTTCTTGCTGTGAGGTGAGAGCGCTAACAGCTCTGCTCCAATAATCAAATGATTTTTTTTTTAAATGAACAAGTAGTTATAAAGGGATTTTTGGTCGACGTCACTTTCTACTGCACATGCGTTATACAAAAAGAGCCGCTCTCCATCTGTTTATCTGGGGAAACTAGTTTGAATAAAACAAGGCCACAGTCTGCTCTCAGCTGTTTGGATCAGGTCTGAACCGGTCTGACAGACGTCTGTGTTTTTCCACCTGAATGTCACTTTTAAGGGTCGTAGGTCGAGTTTCATTCACAAATGTTGATTTAGCAGCAGAACTTTAGTTTTCTCACAGATAAACTCTTGGACTTACTGACAACAGAGCTTTTTACACTGGTTTCACTGTTTGTGTCTGTGAGCGGAGACTCTTTCTGCATCGCCCGTGTTGAGAACAAATATTCCTCTACAGGACAGGGTGTCCAAACTTTTTTTCCTCAAGGGCCACATATTAAAACACAGAATACTTGCAGGGCCAATCTGGGCCCTAGGTTAAAAGACAAATTTAGACCACCTCAGATTATTATAAACTTTAAGGCTTTTAGGTAATTTTTAAATTTCATATGCATGAGATTGCATAAAATGCATTATTTATTGCTGTGTGGGCAAATTGTTGAGGAGGTCTGAGGGCCAACAAAAATTGGTCTGAGGGCTGCATTTGGTCCCTGGACCACAGTTTGACCGTGCCTGGTATAGGATGTGAACAAGGAGACAAAAATTAGATAGGAGACAAACAAGGAGCTTTACAAAGTGCTGAATCAAAGAACATGTAAAACAGGGCTATTCAACTTTATTTTTCAGAGGGCCAGATTTTATCGAGGACCACGGGCAGTTGCACAATACATCACAGTTTTTGACGCAAGATAGTGCCTAAGACTAGAGTTGTTTCTATAGTGATAATAACTAATGCTGCGTCTGTTTTTATTGCTCTACAGCAGGACTATTCAATTATATTTTACAAAACTGCACCAAGAACTTATGTTTAGTAAGTTGAAAATAAGTCTAAATTGCTCTGTCTGCAAGTACTGCAGGCGACTGAAAACCAGATCTAACCAAGAAATGTGGCCCAGTCCTTGGCCCTCTTTATTATGATGGGCCAGTCTTTATTTCAATGCTTTATGTTGCTGTATCCACCACTATTCACTGTAAATCAGATACGGAGTGTTTCCCTGGCTTCTTTACAATGTGGCCCAGTCCATGGCCCATTTTACCACGGTGGGCCACATCATACTTGGCCCGCAGGCCGCTATTTGAATAGCCCTGATGTAAACAGTAAACAAGGAGTTTACTGTTTATAGTAGGAGCTATGCAGAACAAGTAAGTTGAGGAAGTGAACAAAGACTGTCACAATCAGCTGTGATTGTGATTGAACAAGAAGCTAGGAATTGAAAAAAGAAGCTTTAATATCAGGAAAACAAGAAGCTGCTAAACAAAGGAGCTATAAGAACTCAAATAAGGTGTTAGGAATTGAACAAGGAGCTAAAGTAGGAGGTGAACATGAAGCTTAGGAGACAAGGAGCTAGGAAGCATTTATGTGTCAGAGAGAAAAGAAATGACAACCTCCTATTCACCATAAAATCCTTCATTTCTGCAGCTTTCTTCTTCCCAGCTCCAGACTTAAACATTCCCGTTCCCGTGGATGTGCGCTCCAATCTAATCCGTCCATTTACCGAGAGAAAAAAGGGAAAACTGACGAGTTACAAACGCCTCATCGTATTAGCGCCGCTGGGATCAATAGCTAGTTTAAGATTTCTATTCTGAGAGAAGTACAAGACGAGATTGGCCTTTTCTCGACGCTAAACGTAATCTTTTGTACGCGGCAGATACATTTTCATTATTTGGCCCTGTTTATTGCCTTTGGATCAATCTTTTTTCCGTTTCTTGCCGGATAAACGTGCACAGGAGGTGTTTTCCTTTGCCGTCTACACTTCAAAAGACTGGCAGGCTTCAGACATGAACTGTGAAATCTCCCACTCGACCCTGTGTGGAAATATACGGCGGAATACAGCTCTCCGGCGGCACAAAAGAGGCTTCCCTGGTGGTTATAGAGCGAGGAGAGGAAAGGACGGAGGAGCTAGGAGGCTTAGAGAGGTGATAGGAGACCAGAGAGGAGCTAGGAAGGAAGAAAGGAGCTAAAGAAAATGAATTAGGAGCTAGAAAAGGAAAGGACATAGTAGCTAGGACGTTTAGAGAGGAGCTAGGAAGGGAAGAAGGAGCTATAGGAAGGAAGAAAAGAGTTAAAGGAAATGAACAAAGTGCTAGGGAAGTGAAGGACAGAGGAACTAGGAGACCAGAGAGGAGCTAGGAAATGAATTAGAAGCTAAAAAAAGAAAATGACAGAGGATGAGGCTTAGAGAGAAGCTAGGAATGGAAGAAGGAGCTATGATAAATGAAGTAGAAGCTAAAAAGGAAAGGACAGAGGAACTAAAAGGCTTAGAGAGGAGCTAGGAAGGGAAGAAGGAGCTAGAAAGGAAGAAATAAAAGCTAGGGATGCCAGCTAGGAGCTAGGAAGGAAACAAAGGAGCTGTAGAAAGTGAAAAAGGTGCTAGGAAAGTGAAGGACAGAGGACTAAAGGCCAATTCATACTTCAGCCGACGTCCGAACTTTGTTGGTCCCGCTCAAGCTGGCCGAACACGGCTAGCCTCTGTTCTTCAGTTCGTGAGGGTTGGTTTTGGCTGAGCAGAACTTTCTTCGGCGGAGCTGTGCGGCAGCTTGGCTCTGATTGGCTAGTTTTTCCAAAGAGGGGGGAATTTCTCATTGAATCCACTGCTGAATCTTTTGAACATGCTGTTCGTCTCCTCCGGTCAGCGCAAAGTACGGCCGTCAACTGATAACGTCCCACTGTTTGGCTGTTTCTTTGTCCCACATTTCAGGCAGAGCTGTTAATAAAACAAAATAACGAGCTATACTGACGAGGTCAAAACTCCTTCGCAGCTCGGGCAGGACTCAGGATCCTGCTTCACACAGCAGGTTAAACACAGCGGAGGATCTCCCTTATAATAACTATTCTGTCTGTGATACAAATCTGCTTAGCAACCGCAACTTCGGCTGCAGCGCGTCTGCTGAAGTATGAATGTCAGAGCCAAAACAAACTTTTTTCTTGTTCGTACGGCCCGAGCGGGACGAACAAACTTCTTACTTCTTATGAATAGGCCTTAGGAGGCCAGCAAGGAAATAGGAAGGGAAGAAGGAGCTAAGAAAGAAGAAAAGAGCTGTAGGATGTGAACTAGGAGCTAGGAAAGTGAAAGACAGAGGAGCTAGGAGGCTTAAAGAGGAGCTAGGAGACCAGTGAGGAGCTAGGAAGGAAGAAAGGAGCTATAGGAATAGAACTAGGAGGCAAGTGAAGTGTTAGGGGGCAACTGAGGTGCTAGGAAGGAAACAAGGAGTGATAAAGAATCTAGGATGTAAAGAAGGAGATAAAAGCTGGACAAGGAAATATAGAAAATGAAAAAGGAGCTAGTTGACAAGAGAGGAGAGAGGGTGTAGGAGGAGGCATGTGAGCAGAAATAGGATGTGACCGTGTAAGTATAAAGTCATGCAGAAGAGCAGATTTTAAACTGTTTTTTGGGAAAAGACCACATGTTTTTGTCTGGATTTAAAGTCAGGACTGTAAGAAGACAAACATTGGTCATTGTTTGTTGTGGTTCATGACACGGTGGCCAGAAGATACATTTTATATTATTATATATCGTCTGGACTTTCCAGGCAAATATAATGACACATGTTAAATCCAGCCCAGTGCAGTGAAGAAATATTCACAATTCAGAGGAAAAATGCTGCAAACAAGTGTGAGTTTTCTGAATTATTAGGACCACAAATGTATCTACAAATGTAATGCTGAATAATTCTTTGTCATTTTGTGAAATTAGTTCCTTCTGACCAGTTCCTTGAGTTTGCGCATGCTCAGTTTAGTTCCAGCTGTGAGAAATCAGGTTATGGTGTTTACATGTCACAATATTCAGGATATTATCAGATATTCCAGTGAGAATACTGGTTTCTTATAACCACCAGGTTATTGAAAAGAGAAAATGGTGTTTACATGGACACAAATATTTAAACATCTTGATCATAATTGGGTTATTGTGCGCAAGTTTTATACACAAACTTAGCCGATAATAATTGCTTTACTTCCTTTCTATCTATGGACTTTTTGTGGAACATTTTCAATTAGAAGTTTTGTTTCCTGTCCAGTCGCACATGGCCACCGAAGCTGGGAAAAAGAAATACAATTTTAAAAGTTCTTAATATGCAAAATAGGCAGATATTATATTTTTTAGAAAATACCTCTAGTAAAACAAACATGTTTAATTAGTTTTATTTAAGTCTTCTTCAGAACACTGGCTCCTCCCTCTTGTGTGTTCTGCTGTTCATTATGTTCACTCGATGCAGCTGTGTTTTATTCCTCTGAAGTCTGCTCCATTAGCCTCAGTTTGAGCTGAGAAAAGACACTTCCCTTGGATTGGAAGAGACTGGTTTTGAAGGCAAAACAAGGAAGGCAACATGAACAGAGCGACGCCATATTTCTCCGGTAAACAGATGACACAAATCAAGGGTGTAACTTTGGCATCAGGGTTGGTATATATATATATATATATATATATATATATATATATATATATTATATATATATATATATATATATATATATATAATATATATATATATAATATATATATATATATATATATATATAATATAAGTATATAGAAGTTTTCATTTTGTTAAATCCTTGGAAATGCACTGTCATGCGAACCAACAGTTCACATAGCCTAGAGAATAACTAGGCTACAAGACAACAAGTGTTATTTATTTATTTTACTTATAGACTAAAAATATAACTATCAGCCAATTCTTTGCAATTAAAAATAAGTCAAAGTCTATTTGCATGTGTGCGATGGGCGGAGTCTGTCGCTCTGACAAATCTGTCTTGTGGTCTGTGCATGGATGTAATAGGCTATTATGCTTCCATGGGTCAGTGAAGGAAACACAAGTCTACGTGAAGCTATGGTTCTAAACACTCTCTGCGGTCAATCCGCAAACCTGCTGTCAACGGCCGAAAAACTATTTGATCCAGATCGTCCGCTCCAGGTCTGCCCTTGGAAAATGCAGAACTGCGCATTTCGAGGCGAACGCACTGCGTTCTCCGGAGCGGGCAATCAGCGCTATACAGACGCAGGCACTGCACAACGGTCGTACACGCTACGAAGGGGGCACAGCTCGCTTCAAGGTGGATAATTCATGCGCTCCAAGGCGCGGGCACAGCTGATAGTTGTGTGACCTGTCGGAGGAGAGAGAGCGCGAGTGAGAGAGCAAGTGAGAGAGACAGAGAGAGAGAGAGTGAGAGAGACAGAGAGAGAGAGAGAGACAGAGAACTCGCCAGGCAGGCTCGAAGAAACGCACACAAAGAGCGCATTAGGAGCGCGGAAAGACAGAAACAGTTTATAGACCCCCAGCTGACGATAGATGCATGAACCAGTAGAAGGACACTCGGAGATTTTGTGAAAAGTTGGTGGGGACTGTCCCTGTTGGCTCAGAATTGGTGTGGACATGTCCACACCGGTCCTACGTAAAGTTACGCCAATGCACAAATCAATTAAACACAGCGGCAGAAGTTGCGCTTTTATGGATAAAACGAGTTAAAACAAGCGATTTCAGCAAAATCATGTGACAGATTTGTGACTTATGAAGCTTTTTTAAAGTTAACAACATTGGCAATGTTATATTATATTTCCCAAACTGATAATCTGAGGCAGAAGATGATATTCAAACTCCATCACTGTGACTCAAACGCCCCTCCACAGAAGTGAAGCTACATGTACAACTTTTGTTTGGTGATGTTTGTGTAATTTTTTCTGTTTTCACTAGTGACGTGTAAAAGACACAATTATGACAAACATGAGCAGTATTCTGGTTATGATTATATGTTCTGGATATAGTATTTACATGCACTCAGAGAAACCTTTCTCTTGTAAGAGTTCAATAAACAGCTAAAACAGGAAAACTGGGTTTGTACCTGACATGTAAAAACAGTTGTAGCAAAGCAGATAAACAACAAGACTTTAGCTTCTCACATTTATCAGACATTGAAATCACACACAGTTGAACTTATGACCTTTTTCTCTTAAAGATGTTTTTGAGTTTGTTTGTTGCAGTTAAAATGTCCTAAATCATCAACTCTTGTTACAGACAAGCCGTTACCACGACAACAAAAGAAATACACTGAAGAAATGCCACTCGCTCTAAATGTTGAGGAGAATTTTTGGAATAAAATGATGTGCGTAGCCTCTATTTCAGACAGAGAAATTAAGCTATTACTTTTATTCAGTGTTATTTACGTATGTAATTTCTCTGCTGTTCTCTCAGTGACGTTTGTGTCATTAGAGTCTTAAAAGATGCACATTTCTGATTCTGTTGTGATTCAGTTGAGGTCGTCATGGAACAATGAAACCTCTAAAACTTCCTGATCCTCCGTCACATCAGACTCGTGACTTCTCGTCTTTACCTCCGTCTCTGCAGATCTTCTACTTCCTGGTGTTTCTGGAGCCGGAGGACGTGTCTCTGCCGGGTTCTCCACGTCCAGCTCCGAGTCCAGTCTGCAGGACCAGGATCTGGACCAGGACCGGACCAAAGACCTGGACAAAGACTGGACAAAAGACCTGGAGCAAGAGATCTGCAGGACCAGGACTGGACCAAGGACCTGGATCTGGACCAAAGAGGAGATCTGCAGGACCAAGACTGGACCAAAGACCTGGAGCTGGACCACTTTCAGAACCTTGACTGGTTCAGTGAACTCGAGCTGGACTGGTTTGAAGATGTGACACTGGAAGCAGAGGTGACGCCAACAGGTCCTGCAAATACTGAAGGTAATTTAGACTTTTGAAGATTTGAAATTATTCTGTTTTAGTCTTGTTAGAATGTTGTTTTCTTATTAAAAACAATCAAAATCTTCTAACATAACTCTACCGGATTTCTCAAATCTGGAGAATCCCTCAGACTCCTGGGGTGCACTTTCGGACCGTTTTAGAGTGTCAAATGTGTTTACAAGTTAAAGGACAAATACGATTCATTTTTGTGTTGCTTTCCTTTCAATGCTCTTGAGCACATCCAGTGCTTAATTTGTAAATCAAACGTTGCCGGAACAAAATGTGGCTTTAGGACCGGGGTCCATACAAGGTCGAACCTTTACCGGAACAAACACAATAAGTAAACTAGGGGCTTAGAAATGCTAAAATACAAGCAATTCTAAGCTCAACTGCCCATCCTACTCCGTTTCAGACTATATAAAATTAATTTTGTCTGTGTTGCACGTTTTTTTACACGTCACACCGAGATTTTCATTCATTCTGACATAAATCACTCGCAGCAACAGGATGCCCTCCCGCACGCGCTCGTCCCGCAACTCAGCGCACTGCCTCATCCCCGCATCAGTATTGACCCTCCACAAGTCAGTCACCACAACAACGCAGCACAAACAGCCTTTACACAGCCGACACATGTCTCGTTCATTAACCGTGATCGCCAAAATACACATTAAATAGTTGCACTTACGAGAAAAAGCGATCGCTGTGTCCGCGCTGGTTCTCACCTCTTAATCGTTCCGTACACTCCAACACACGTGACACTCCCGCTGCTGTCTCTGCTTTTAATCCATCAAAACAAGTCGGAAAAATAACAACAAATATCCATAAAAACCCACTTTCTGCATATTTCCTGTTTTGGAAGAAAAAACAGGAGCGCGTCTCGCCTGAAGCCAATGAAAAGTCTTAAACCCGCTGTGCTGCTTCTGATTGGTCAAATTTACTGCCAGTTTCTCTTTTAGCCAATCACAGTCTGTGACACCGTCTTCCCCACAAGTAAAGTTTAGACTGTTTGCAGTTTATGTGAATGAGAGACTGGAGAGCAGAACCGCGTCTCGTAGAAGCGATAAAAACTTCAAATGCGTTACCACAGCGGACAAAACTGTTGCCGGAATGCCCCTCGAGAGTTCCCGGATCTTATTCCGGCTTGTTCCGGCTCAAATTAAGCCCTGAGCACATCCATTTTGGAATCTCATAAAACAGTGCAGTCATGTGCTTCCTGAGTTAGAGCTCAATACTGACTGCAAAAGAAATAACAGGGAAACAATCAAAGTGATCTTGCCTGATGTGCCAAAGCTGTAGAACTGTTGTCTGACCAGCCAGTCCCTACACGCTTTGACAGACACTGTCCAAAGACGTAAGGGTCTGGGATCAGAGCGCCGGGGATCAATTTCGAGGACGGGCTTTCCGAGCGCGGAATCAACCAATCACAGAAAACCCGGGAATTCCCCGATGCAGCGACGCGCTAAACAGGTTGTTATAGTAATATGTAGCGCAAGGATTTTTCAATGGAGCATTGATCTATATGAAGGCCCTGAACGCGGTTTGCTGCTACGGTTTGATTGATACGTCCCTAATTGTTTAAAACGAAGCTATAGCCGAAAACAATGATCTATCAGCTACATCCGCCGTCTTGGTTATTTGAAACGGTTAGAAAAAAAGTTTTGAAATTGCGGAGGGGAGGGGGAGGAGGGGGCGTTTGTGATTGGATCGTCCTAACTTTGGACGACGAAATGGTTGGCTATCTCTTCAGTTTCAGACCCTTCTGCATTCAAACAGAATGTAGGAGGGGCTGACTGGTCAGGCAAGTAGAACTGCTCAAGTGTGGAAGACTTATGGACTTAAAACACTGCAGAAGATCTCAGAGATCTATCTATGACATCACAGATCAGGGTTTTTAGAATGGTCTTTTTTGAGGAACGAAAGACATTTCAGTTAAGTTAATGTAGTTAATGTTAAAGCATGTTACAGCAGGATTGACAACCATAAAAGTCCATTTCGCGTAATGTGTGCCTTTTAAGTCAATGTAAACCTGTCTCTTGAGGTGTCCAGCAAATCTGCAGCGCGAGATTGCATCCAGTCCGTCAAATTCAATTGTTCAAGCGTCTGCTGATGCCGTGTCTTAGTAGACGCTCCAACCTGCGTCGAACGTTTAGGCCTCATCATGCGTCGACGCCCGAGTTGAGCTCTGCTGAACTTTTATGGCCTGAACGCGACTCCCCTAATCAGACATGACTCTCCTGTGACGTAGTGACTCTGCTTTTCCTCACATCAGAGCAAAGAACGAGTCTTTTGGTATATTTTTCACGAAAGGTCACTTGTTTTGGGACTTTTTTCAAAGGCTTGGTTGCTAGTTGCTTTGAAAATCTGGCGACATGGCAAAACAAACAATATGGACATGATCTGGACTGACACACAGCTCACATGGATCTATTAAAACTCCTCATTGTGGTGTTTAAACCTCTGATGAGACACTTGAAAAAGGACTTTGTCTGGAGGACAAAGTTGTGCTATCGGGGAAGTTAGCTACGTTTTATAAATGCAGCAAGCCTCTTTCTCTGTGATCTGCCTATAACAAAGCCTTTTGCAAACAGTGAGAATGCAGCAGACAAGCGTATCGCGACGTCAAAAGTTTCTTGTCTCCTCAACGTGCTTTGGGGTGTTTAGGGAACCTTTGGGAGCTTCAGCTTTGTAAATATATTTCTTTGTCAAAAATCTGTTAAACGCACGAAATCAAACGCTCCAACGCTGTCCGGTCTGAACACAGCAAAAGGCAACAGTTCACTAAAATAACACTGAGTTGTCTTTATTGTTTTGAATTTCTCCTTTTATTAAATAAAAAAGGAACTACAGAGACCATGATCCTTTGCTGCAGTTCTATGCAGAAACATGCAGAACTTTTACATCTAAATTTACCTTAATATTCACACAAAAGCTTGTCAGGGAGTTCTCAAAAGAAAACTAATATTCTGTTTGTGTTTCCACTTTAGAACATTATCTATAACTCTGAGTTTGACTTGTTATTTTTTGTTTTTTTCTTCAGGTGTTCCAGCCAAACTCCGAGCAGCAGAAGAAGTGCCTCTGCCTGTGAGTTCTGACCCGTCCTGGTCCGACTCTGAAGACTGAACCAAGCTCCCAAAATAAACTTTTACAAACGGCTGGAACAGCACGGTATGTTCTCTTGATTTTGTTCTTTTGACTTAGTTTGGTGTGACTGTCTTTGTGGTAAATATTTATTATAGTTTTAGCGGTTAAGTTGCAAATTATGAAGAAGTTGACACATAAAAAAAATAAAAAATTGTATTATGTTCAGCTGCAAGTCCAAGTCCAAATCTTTGTGTTGGTGCAATTTATAATAATAATAATTTAATAACGCGAGTCAAAGATTTTCAACTTTTAAGTTATAAGAGAGAGAGAGAGAAAAGAAAAGGGAGGGATGGTGGAGAGAGAGAGAAGTGAGAGAGAGAGAGACTAAAGAGAGAAAGAGAAAGAAAGGGAGAGAGAACTACGACACTACCTCATTTGAACTCAATGACAAGTAACTTAGTCAAATAATATATTTTTATCTTCAAAAACTAGGGCTGAAACAAATAACACTTAGTTTGGTGTGGTGGTCTTTGTGGCAAATATTTTTCACTGTTTTACAGCAGTTAAGTTGCAAATTGACCTTTCGCCGAGCCCCGCCCCCCTTAGTTACTGTTGCTACGTCCGTCAAATATGACAGAGTGCCATAGACTTCAATGACACAAAGAAGTACACTTGTTCACGTTAGTGACTTTTTTAAAGGAATTTCTCCTTGATATCCTCTAGATCGAGGTAAAAGGGGTTCACTATGCAGCGAAGGGATTTATTCAAAACATTAAAATACACAACGGAGGAATATAACTCCTATGGAGGTTAATGCTACTGGTCTCCCATGATCTTTAACATTACCTCAAATACAACAAGCACAGCCTTGTCCTGCTCTTGCACTGCCGGGTAAGTTCGCTTTCATATGTTAAGGTCTATTTTTCTCTATTGTAAGAATATTGTTCATTTATGAGGTATGTTAGCGAGCTAAAGCTACCAGTGTTGGCTAAAGCTAAGAGGCTCGCTAAACGTAGCAGCTTAGAGCGTAACTTCTGCAGTTATATCCTCGTCGTGGTATAACTTGGGTCTAGTTTGTGTTTTTGCCTCTAGATCCCTGTTCCTCACTGCGCGGCTCTGGAGCCACATGCGGCTCTTAGAGCCTTACTTGGCGGCTCTCAGCAAGATTCGGCAAGATCACATTTCACACAACAAGCGCGCTCTTGGTTTGGTCCTTTTGGTGCATAGGCCTTCTGCTCTATGTCGTTCCGGCTTCACTCGCCTGCCCCATTGGAACCACATCGTGTAGCTACATTCTTTTAAACATGCACGGAGCTGCGAGCTCACCCGCTAGTCTTGTATTAGGCTAAGCAAAATAAAAGTTTTGGCGATTTAAGGAATGAATGAAGTGCTGTGCCAAATGATTTCCCTGCAGCCACAGGGCGCACCACATTAAGTTGCGTATCTTTGAACAGCTGTAGTAAAAAGTGTCGTCCACATACAGACTTGTAGCGGGATTATTCTGAGAGAGGACAGTCTAAACTCTGTCCCAGTTTTTATTTCGTAGTGATAGGATCAATATTGGCGAAGATAATTAGTTCTAAACACTTTAAAAGTTGATCGCGGTAAAATCTAGTCCTACACGCGCGTTCGCGAACACCAGCGGAAAGTTTTTCACTAAACGTTGTTAAATAGTATCTGCAAAGACATTTAGGTCTATTTCATGTATGACTCTGGCCAAATTGAGAAAAACACACTCTCAACTTGCGCAGCAACTGTAGCAGTACTGGTGTAGGAGTGAGGGAAAGGGGGCGGAGCTAGAGCTAGCAGAGTGAACTGAGAAACATCAGTTTAATATTTATTTAAAATAATAAGAATAAAGTGTAGATATATTGGTAAAAGTTCAAAAAAAAGTGTAGATATATTGAATAATAAGTACAGTGTGGTTGGGTTGGTTGCATAATGTGATGCATGTTAGATTTAAAGTGCATTAGGCTCAAAATGCAAAACATTGTTTAAAAAATTATAACAAATGTTTGTAATTTGCTCTCATAAATGTAAATTGGCCTGACCACAGTAATATAAAATACATATTAAAGAAGCTACAAGTCAAATTGAAATTCCTATTTTTATAACACACAAAATAATAATTAATTTTAATTCATTTTTATCTGCACACTAGTGCTCTATTTCACACATACAAACACACATTTGAGTTCCATTTTCTAGTCTGCGCTGGCCTGTTTTTTGTTTATTTTTATTTTGATGATTTGCGGCTCTCCCCTTCTCTTTGGTCCGTCAATGTGGCTCTTCATTAAAAAATAGTGAGGACCACTGCTCTAGATCTAACAACACAGTGAGTCCATAGCTATAGTTAAACATTAGTTTGACCTTTGAGCAGACATTTGTTCATATATTTAGCTGTTAAACTGTTTAATCCATTGTTGCACTGCTCCAGTTTTTGGTTTTGGAAATGTAAAGAACACAACTCCTCCGGTCAATATTCGAGGTATCAGCGGTCAGATTTACATTAACCATTGACACATCGCTTCACCATCTTGCTTGGAGCTCAAGATTTGACGGACCATATTTACATAGCAACGGTTGCTACGCTGTTTGACTGGACAAAAGCCGTTTTAGGGCGGGGCTCGGCTAAAGGTCAATTATGAAGAAATTGACAAATAAAAACACAACACTTTGCGATGCGATCGAAATCTCAATCGGGAAGGACTCAAACACTTTGCCCGAGGAGTTTGCTCCGCTCTTTCTAATGGATAGATAGTTTAATTGTTATAAATGGTTAAAAACTTTAGCGGTTTGTTACCTTCGGGTATTTTTTTTTCTCTTTGCATCAGCAGCCAGACCAAACACACTTGTATTTTCTCTAATTAATAAAAGTACTTTTGCTACAGTTTGTGCCTTCGTCATCCTGGGATTATTTGTGTTTCTGGACTAAATCTCAGCGGAGGACACCAGACTCACCTGAGAGGAAAAGGGGCGGGGCTAGAGTCACCTGGGAGCGGAAGGGGGCGGGGCTAGACTCACCTGGGAGGTAAAAGGGGCGGGGTTTAGAGGCAGGTGTGTTGTAACAGTTGCACACGCTGCGAGTTCAGACTTGTTTTAGTGCAAATGTCCCGGGTGGTTTAAAGCCTCGTCGGTCTGATTGTTAGCGTCGCCGTGGAAACCGTTTGTCCAATCGAGACGCAGGTGGAGTTAACGAGGTAATTAGTCTACCTGAGCGAACGCAGACGTAACAACAGGGGAGAGGCTGTGATGGGACAGAACACGTAGCATCTGGAGAGTTTAGTTCTTTAGGTGTTTGTGTTATCATAGGCCACAAAAGATCGTAAGGTTAATTAGTTAAATGAACATAAGACTGGAGAGAGAGACTAAAGAGAGAGAAAGACTAAAGAGAGAAAAATGGAGAAAGAAAACTAAAAAGAGAAAGAGGGAAAGAGAAAACTAAAGAGAGAGAGAGACTAAAGATGAAGTGAGAGAAAGACTAGAGAGAGAGAGAAAGACAAGAGTGAGACAGGGAGAGGGAGAAAGACTTAAAAGAGAAAGACTAGAGAGAGAAAACAGAAAGACAAGAGTGAGACAGAAAGAGGGAGAGAAAGAAAACAAGAGTGAAAGGAGATTGAGGGAAGAGAAGAGAGAGAGAGGGAGGAATAAAAGACAGGGAGTGGAGGAGAAGAAGAGAAAGGAGGAAGAGAGGAGAGTACAAACTAGAGAGAAAGACTAAAGAGAGAAAGAGAAGAGAGATAAAGAGGGAGAGAAGAGAGAGACTATAGAAAAAGAGAGACTAAAGAGAGATATTAGAGAGAGACTAAAAAGAGAATAAAGCGAGAGAGACAGACTAGGGAACGAAGAGAGATAAAGACTTAGAGAGAGAGGAATTAAAGGCAGAGTGAGAAAGACTAAAAAAGAGAGAAGAGGACAAAAAAAGATGACAGCAAGAGTGAAAGAAGATAGAGGGAAGAGAGGAAAGAGAAAGCGAGAGAGAAATAAAAAACAGAGAGTGAGGGAGGAAAGAAGTGAAAGACTAGAGAGAGAGAAGAGAGAGAGAGAGAGACTAGAGAGAAAGAGATAAAGATGAAGGGAAAGAGACTAGAGAGAGAGGGAGAAGAGGGTCAGAGAGAAAGACGAGAGAGAGAGAGAGAGACAGAAAAGAGAGAGAAAGATAAAGACTAAAGGGAGGCAAAAGAGAGAAATAGGACAGAGTGAAACCAGATAGAGGGAAGAGAGGAGAAAGAGAGAGAGAGAGAGAAATAAAAGAAACTGAGGGGAGAGAGTGGAGGAGAAGAAGTGAAAGAGAGAAAGGAGGTAGAGGGGGAGAGAGAACAAGATAAGGAAAGAGAGAAAAAAGTCAGAGACTAAAGACGAAGAGAGGACGACGGAGACAGAGGAAGATGGAGAGAGAAGGATAAAGATGAAGAGAGAAAGACTAGAGGGAAGAAAGAAATTAAAGAGAGAGAGAAAGTCAGAGGAAGGGATAGAGAAGAGACAGGAGGGAGAGAGAGAGAGAGAACAGACTCACACGAGTCCTGCAAACACTGACAAACCATCATGTCAGCTTCCTTAACGGAGCTAAAGCAGGAAGTGCACTGCCAAAAAAAAATGGGCGGGGCAGAATAAGGTGACTCGATTCAGTCATTTTGTGTTGAACCAAAGAACCAACTCAGTTCAACTAAAACATATTAACACAAGTCAAGACAACTCTTTAAATACAACATACACGTTAATATATCTTTATAAACCATCAATATTCACGTTTAGTCGTGTTCTATCTTTATTAAACATTATTTCCTGTAGAATATCGTGTCTCTGGGTCAAACTTGATTTAAACGTCGGTAGTTTTCTCTCTCCTGATGCAGTTTATCTCGACTCAACCACACACACCAGGCAGTTCAAAATATGCGCATACAAATAGCTGTTCCACCTGCAATATAAACTTCTGTCTGAACACAAAAGACGGAGGAAAGAGTCGTCCCAGGTGTGGCTCTGCGGGGATAAAATATACAGAATAATATATACAATAATACAGAATAATATATACACTAATACAGAATAAAATACAGAATAATATAGAGAATAAAAGTTTGAATGGGACTGTGCAAGGGTTTTTGTGGTTTTACTGATACAAATGTGCAGTATTATTGTGATATTCAGACTTTTGCAAAGAGACAGCTCACGTTGGACCCAAAATAATAATTTAATTGACCTTTATTTAACCAGGGAAGTCCCACTGAGATTCAGAATCTCTCTTGCAGAGGAGCCCTGGGGGAAGGGTCCTCTTCAAAACCGCAGTGAGTGGACATGTTTTAGTTGTAGGAGGAAGTCGGAGTACCCGGAGGAAACATAGAAAGGCCCTGGGTCGACTGGGAGTTGAACCCAGAACCTTCTTGCTATGAGGCTAGAGCGCTAACCACTGCACCATCGCCCAAAATAAAATGGAGGCTAAATCTGAGCTAAAACAGGATTGGAACATATTAAAAACACAATTTGTATTGAAAACATCATTTGGTTCAATTGTACAACTGGCTTTGCCCAGAATCATTCAAAGAAAATTTGTGGTGAAGTTTGTTCGGATATATTTAATATTGAAACTAATTTATTGTCTGATTTGTCGTCAGTGCATTTCAGAGTTATCAGACTAATGTTCTAAACATAGCTGAGTTATAATAAAAACAAAATGGGGTCAAAATGACTTAGGTTTTAGTTTAGCATAAAACTGCTTTTTAAGCTTTGGCTTCAGTTACCACTTGCTCTGGAACTCCTGCTCTGATTGGTCAGAACGTCCCGCTCCTCACACAAAGAATTATGGGGGAAACACAACTGCTAGCAAAAGGCTAAAGCTAACAGCTATTATGGCTGTCAGTGCCCACTTCTCTGTCCACTTATACCTTTTAGTGCAACTATGCGCAGGCCGAAATTACGTCTTATAAAACCATTATTTGTAAGTGTACAGTTAATATTATTTATTTATATTGATATTTATGAATGTATCTTACAAAAGTTTGCCAATAGAAAGCACAAAACACCTCATTTTTATTGTCATTTTAGGCTAACAGATAGCAGCCGGGACTAGCTTAATCATTTACGGCTTCAAACAGTAGTAATGTAATTTTACAATCTTTTGCTTTGTAAATATGTGAGGGGGTTTGGTGTTTGACAGTTTAGTTTTGTCTATGTTTAAATAAAAAAGTAAGACTAATAAAACGATGTAAAAGAAGTAAAGCTAAAGGTACGAAGTGTGCACTGACAATGCCAACAAACGCCAGTGAGCAAAAGCCATTGACTCACATTGCCACTTTGAGATGACTAACTTTTGCATTTATTTAATTCTTTTTAGTTGCATTTACCATTCACCAAACAAAAACTTACCGTTAATCATTTCTCTTGTTAAATTTGTGATGAAGTGTTTTGTCTTAAAAAGTCTTGTGGCACATTCAGACGTTGACAGCTGATATTCTTCTGGAGAACCGACTTAAACACAGAACGTCAGAGGCTGAAGTGTGGATGTGGTGTCAGAGAGATGTTTGAACAGCTGGGTCCTGCAGGGAATTCTGGGAATGCTCTGGGAATTCTGTGGGAAAAGTAGAAAGAGCCGCGCTGACAGACGGAACGCATGTGCCCGAAACTGACAGGTTTAAGTCCTGCTGCTGTTTCTGTTTTAGTCCTGTTTTAGTCCTGTTTTAGTCCTGTTTTAGTCCTGCTTTAGTCCTGCTTTAGTCCTGTTTTAGTCCTGTTTAGTCCTGCTTTAGTCCTGCTTTAGTCCTGTTTTAGTCCTGTTTTAGTCCTGCTTTAGTCCTGCTTTAGTCCTGTTTTAGTCCTGTTTTAGTCCTGCTTTAGTCCTGCTTTAGTCCTGTTTTAGTCCTGTTTTAGTCCTGTTTTAGTCCTGCTTTAGTCCTGGTTTAGTCCTGCTTTAGTCCTGTTTTAGTCCTGCTTTAGTCCTGCCATTTCTGCCTCAAAGTTTTATGTCGATTTAACTCCTCTAAGTCTGTTTCTCTTTCTCTCTACACCTTTCCTTCCACACGCTCCTTTTCTTTCTCTCTCCCTTTCTCTTTACCTTCTCTCCATATCGTTCTCCCTCCTCTCTCTTCCTCTCTTCTCTCCCTTCTCCCCCTTTTCCTTTCCCCCTCTTCTTCCCTTTTCCCTCTCTCTTCCTTCTCTTTTCTTTCTATCCTTTTGTTTTCTCTCATCTCTTGCTTCTTTCTTCTCCCTCTTCTCTCTCTCCCTCTCTTCCCCATCTCTTTCTTCTCTATCCTCCCTCTTCTCTCTCTCCTTCTCCTTCTCTCTTCCTTTCCGTTTCTCGGCTCATCTCTTCTTCTTTCTCCTTCCTCTCCTCATCTCCTCCCTCTCTCTCTTGTCCTTTCTCTTTCTCTCTCTTCCCCCACCTCTCTCTCTTTCTCTCTCTCCTCCTCTCTCTCTCCTCCTCTTCCTCTCTCCTCTCTTCGCTCTTCTCTCTCTCTCTCTCTTCTCCTCCCTCCTCCCACACTCTTCCCTCCTCCCACCTCCCTCTCTCTCCCCTCTCTCTTCTCTTCCTTCCTCACTCTCTTCTCTCTTCTCCCTTTCTCCTCATCCCTCTTCTCCACCCCCTTCCTTCTCTCTTCTCTCTCTCTCTCTCCTCTTCTTTCATTTACCTGTGCGTCGTTTGTTCCCTCTCTTTCTCGCTCCCATCCTCTCCCCCTTTTCCTCTGTCTCTCCCTTCTCTCTCCCTTCTCTTCCTCTTCCTCTCTCTCTCTCTCTCTTTCTCCCTCCCTTCACACCTCTTCTCCTCCCACTCCCTCTCTTACTTCCCTCTCCCCTCTCTTTCTCTCCCCTTCTCTCTCTCTTTCCCTCTTCTCTCCTCCCTCCTTCTCTCTTCTCTTCTCTCCTCTCTCTTCTTCTCATTTACCTGTGCGTCGTTCGTTCCCCTCTCTCTTGTCTCTCTTCCCTCTCTCTCTCTCTCTCTCTCCCTCTCTCTCTTCTTCTCATTTACCTGTGCGTCGTTCGTTCCCCTCACACACTGCAGTGATAAATCAGGATAAGAGCAGGATTATTCGTTCCGTTCACACACACGCGGCGCCGGCTCCTCTGGGATGGACAGATGTGCAGGAGGAGGAGGAGAAGAAGGAGAGGGAGATATTGATGGTGTGAACGCGCACGGACGACTTTCCCACATCAGATCCAAGGCCAGGACTAAAGCTGAATGTTAATCACACACAGAGCCAGACCAGACCAGACCAGACCAGACCAGGTGTGGGATTTTTTAAGATATGAACAGACTTTTAGAGTTTTGAATTCACGGTGAGAGAGTCAAATCTGAGATATGAACAGATGAAGAAGAAAGTTCCCTTGTTGTATTTGCAGCTCAATACAAGTGAACAAGTAAAAACAGCCTGTTGACATGACTGAACCAGAATCATGTGTTATTTTAACATTATTTTAAAGGAGATTATTGTGTTTTTTTTCCAACTCTTTAATAAGAAACTAGAACATATGCAGATCAGTATGTTACTGTTTGTTCATTGTAAAACACAAAGTTGATCGAAAACAGCTTAAAAATAGGAACAGCTCTCCTGACTTCCTGTTCAAAACTGCAGAACTGATAAGCCCCGCCTCCTCATTTTAAATGTAACTGTAAGAAGCAACAGATTTTAAATAACAAATTATTATTGGCGGAAAGTAGCTATGAGACAGTTCTGAATCATTAAAGCTTCACTTTGAGTCTTAATCTTTTGAATTATAATAAGTGGGCGGGCTAGGTGGTAGGTGAGAACACATGAGCTGCAGCTGAAGAACAACACAAGATTACTCCAACATGAATGAATTAATTCAAATACTTTGAGTAAACTAAAGATGAAGGAAGGCCGTCATGACAAGGTTAAAAACTTAGAAAGTGAATTTGACAGAATAGGTCTCCTTTAAGTTAAACTACTCTAATATCTTTACAGTGTAAAGTTGTGAACTGTGTGCTTCAGCTTTAGAGCAAGGCAGGAAACACACGTGAGCTGTTCTCAGGTTGTGAGTTCAATTCCTGGCTCTGAATTGGTTCACTATTCTTGCCAATAGTGACAAAATGTTGTACTTCAGGGCCACTCATCAGGTGCAATGCACCACCAACACAAAGAGAAAAAATGAGCGATGTGTGTAGTTAAAGTTGATCAAAACCTGATTAACTCTTTCAGTGCCAGCCCTCTTCTCACTTTGACCCCCTTTCCCTGCCAGGACTTTTTGCTAATTTTAAGCAATATTCACAGTTCCACAAAAAACCTTGTGCAACTGGAATTATGACATGTTATACATCAAATGAGACCTACAAGTGTCTACTTTCATTTAAAAAATAAATGTTATTCTACATTATTCCGTTCTCTTTTTATAGACATTTGAAATTTGTTGTTTTCATTAGATTTCAGCGTTTGACGAGAAACTTTTGAAATTACGTCCTTTTTCTAAATCAAACTTCATGTCAGTGTTGTTTTTGTCTGTTCAACTTTTTGGTGAAAGAATATGAGCCAGTACAATGAAATAATGTATTTAGGATAAAAATACAAGCTTCACGTGATTAAAGCAATGAGGACGAGTGTCTTTTTCATCTTTAAACCAACAAAAGCTGTGTTACAAACGAGGAGGCATCACAGTACTTTTTCTACTTTCTGATGCAGATTCTATAGATTCAGACGCTTTCACAGCAAAGATTATATTTAACCCTCCAAACATGAAGAAATACAGTAGTTTTACTCACTCTGACACTTTTGGATCGCTCACAGAGGAGAAAGTTTAGTTTTTCTCTCCAGACTCGCTGCATGTGTCGTTCTCCTCAGAGTCCTAGTCCAGTCCTAGTCCAGTCCTAGTCCAGTCCTAGTCCAGTAGGATCTTCTTTTCTTCATTTTAAAGATCAAATATCTGCTCTAAACTTACTCAACAATGTTTTTAGTCCAAGATGTGTTGCCTGTAATCCGTTTGAAAAGAAACACGATCCTTTAGAGGCGGATGATCACGTAAACACAGCAGACAGCGCTCCGTAATGTAAACAGGAAAGACGAGCATCCGGGTCCTGGGCTTTCCTCTGCTGCCTTGTGCTAATGTGATACTGCCCTCCGGTGGTGAATATATGAAAGTGCAACCTGATTGCTAAATGCTGATGCACCGGACACGTGCGTCAGAGAACCCTCTATCGCCGCATATAATAAAAAGCTTATGACGACAATTATCGTCATTGGCAGGGAAAGAGTTAAAATATCCTTGTCCAATCAGAAGACCTTATTTTCGGCTGCTGGGACATAGCCCCGCCTCTTGGTGCAAACTCAGCTTTGCTTAAAATTGCATTTATTGTGAAAATGCAAACTCTAGGGACTCTTGAGTGCTTGGACTTTATTACGTATGACAACGCAAGGCACGTGTCAGTCAAGACACAACGGTCAACTTCAACTCTGACCGTTATATTCGTCTCTCAAAAAGCTTTTTTTAACAGCTGCGACACCTGAGACCAAATTTAAATATCAGACATTTACAACAAAAAGTGGAGAAAGCGTGCATTTTTGTACTTTCTGTGCTTGTTTTCATGTCCATGTTTACTGTGGCTCAGGCTGCTTTTATTGTCATAATAAATAGATATTCTTTTATAATATGAAGCCTGCTTATGCATATATCTTGATTTTATAATTTTATTTTCACACGTTGGCCACAGGTCTTTGATTGCATAATGTGACTTTTAGAGGTGTAAAATGATTAATTGATTAGACAATAGTGAACATTGGGCTTTGATAACTGGCAATGTATTGACCACATCAGATACTTACAATGTCAGACTGTTTAAATCTTTTGTCTGCGGGGTTCAAAATTGTTTAGACACATTTCACTGAGAGAGAGAGATGTGGGTCATATTATTTAAGGTCATCTTTAGGGTCATCTTTGGGGTCACATGTGGGTCATATTTTGGGCTATATTTAGGGTCATGTTTGGGTCATATTTTGGGGCAGATGGTCCTGGCTCTGTGGATCAGTCTCCTGCAGAGTGAACACGTTTTCAGATTTAAAACAGACGCCTGGGACCAAAAACACGGCAGAACCACAGAGAGGAACAGGTGTGACTCTGCAGGACATCTTTACCACCACAAACACACCGCAGACAGGGACCAGAGAGAGGAGGAAACACCGCAAACAGACGGATAAAAAGAGACAAGAGAGAGGAGGAAACACCACAAACACACCGCAGACAGGGACCAGAGAGAGGAGGAAACAGCTCAGACAGGGACCAGAGAGAGAGGAGGAAACAGCTCAGACCGGTCCATAGAGATGATTCTGTTTAGTCTCCAGCCCAGCATCTCTCTGCCCCTCCTCCACCAGCCCTTCTTTCTCTTTCACTCTCTTCTCCCCCAGTCTCTCTCTCTCTAGTCTCTCTAACTAACCTGTCTTCTTCTCTCTTTCTCTTTTTCTTCCACCCACTCTCTTTCTCCTTCTCGCTTTCCTCGCTTTTCTCTTCCATTTCTTTTTCTGTCACTCTCCTTTTTCTTCTGTTTCTCTCTGTCTCTCTCTATACTTTTTCATTCTCTCATTGTATCTCTCACCCCTCCCTCTCTTCCCTCTTTCCACCTCTTCTTTCTTTCTCTCTCTCTTTCCTCTCTTTCTTTTTCTTCTCTTTCTCTGTCTCTCTTCTCTCCTCTTTTTTCCTCTCTCACTTCTCTCTCTTCTTTATCTCTCTCCATCTTCTTTCTCTTTTTCTTTCACTCTTTTTTCTCTCCTTTTTCTCTTGCCCCCCTCGCTCCTTTTTCTTTTTCCTCTCTCTCTTTTCTCACTCCCTCTCTCCTTCAATCTTTCTTTCTTTCTCTTCCTTTCTCTCGCTCTCTCTCTCTCCCTCTCTCTCTCTTTCTTTCTCTCTCTTCTCTCTCAATTTCTCTCTCTCTCCCTCTCCTCTCCCTCTCTCTCTCTCTCTCTCTCTCTCTCTCTCTCTCTTCTCTCTCCCTCTCCTCTCTCTCTCTCTCTCTTCTCTCTCCCTCTCCTCTCTCTCTCTCTCTCTCTTCTCTCTCTCTCTCTCTCTCTCTCTCTCTCTCTCTCTCTCTCTCTCTCTCCTCTCTCTCTTTAAACATTCTTAAACCTCCTGCTCACGTTTTTTCACGTTTATCCGTCTGGACTCTCACAGTTTTTCTTTAATCGTTTCAAAGCCTTTTTCCCAGAATCGGCCACAGACTCGATGAGTAACTCTGTGTTTTCGTCTCCTCGGTCTTAACGAGCCGTTTAATTAGTCCAGAGCTGCTTCACTTCCTGTTGTGCGACGTCCAAATGCTTCCCTCTCAGTCTGGAGCTGCTTTGAACATCACATCAGACGCTAAAAAACACACCTGGCTCCATATTTAGTGTACACAGTAGTGTTTCGTCTGGTTAACAGGAGCGTCAGTAGTGTTTCGTCTGGTTAACAGGAGCGTCAGTAGTGTTTCGTCTGGTTAACAGGAGCGTCAGTAGTGTTTCGTCTGGTTAACAGGAGCGTCAGTAGTGTTTCGTCTGGTTAACAGGAGCGTCAGTAGTGTTTCGTCTGGTTAACAGGAGCGTCAGTAGTGTTTGTAAAATGGTACATTGTGTGGCTTTTGGGAGGAAACAATGAGAATGTGGTAAGCTTTTATAACTTTCCTCGTAGTTACACGATTTGACGTCATACTACCCATAATGCACTGGGTTGTAAACAAAGATGGCGTCTTCCGTGAAAATATATTGCTTAAAAGTTTAATAAAACGGTAGATTTTTCAGATTATTTCGTGTGTATTTATATCTTTGATGATATAAGGAAAACTTGAAAACAAACATTAAAAAATTCTCGGGGTTCCTTTTAAACCACAAAATGAAGTGAATAATTAATCTGAATAATCTTTGGTTTAACAATACAGCAATATTTGGTTTGAGTAACAAAGAATAAGTGTTGACCAGAAAGAAGTCAGGTAATATGGCCTCAAACGAAATTGAGTCAGTCATGCTAGTTGTTAGCTTGTCTATATTTTCATTGTTTAAACAGCAAGAAACGGTAAATACATGTTATTTGTCAGTTGTAACTTTAGATCAACTCATATGAGATTAGAAAACGTCTGTTAAAGGGATCCCTGACTATGAAGACAAATATGGCTTAAATGCTAGTACAGGTCATGTTTACTAAAGTAAATTGCAAACAAATATACAACTGATTACAATTTTTATAAAATCTGCATTGTTTTTGAGCCACTGGCAGCAGCCATATTGTCCAGGTGCAATGCATTCTGGGTTGATGATGTCAAATGGTTGCTTTTGGTTGTTGCCATGGTTGCTCCTACCATAGTTGCTCCCTAGGTTGTTACCTTGACAACCACCAGAAGACACAGACAACCATTTGATGTCATAACCAAAGCAAAATGGCAGCCTCCAAGTAATTTCTTTAAACTACTATTTTAATAAAACTACAAATACTTCCAAGGTATTTGTCCTGTATTTATATAAGTGATGATATTATAAGTGTTTTAGGGTAAACATGTGATTATAGCCAGGGTTCGCTTTAAGAAAGTTTTAATAACGTCTATTTTTGTAAAAGTCACATAAAATGTACTTTCTCATAAAAACATTCAGTTTAACACTCACATTGGTGACCTCGAAGTTTCTCTGCTCTGAGCTGTTTGAAGAAGTTTATTCACAGTTAAATATTGTGTTTTCACAAACGTTAAGCTCATATGTAACCTAAAATAAACACATTTAAAAAGTAAATGATAAATATAGCATAATCTATGTTGTTTGTCCTCGTAGGTGTTGCCGTAGTCAAACACTAACATTCATGCGTCTGTGCAGAAGCTTCTGGACATGCGCACATCAACTTTTGACTCCAATTTGGCTCTGACTGCGACTGGGGAGTTACAGGACGCTTTTCACAGAGCTGCGGCTAGCTCCGGTTACTCTCATAGTTGTGGATATTGGTTCCATCTCGTTCCATTCATTCTTTATGCCCAGACAACCTTTCTCACAGATAACACGGAATTTGAAACGGCGTGTCATATGAACGCAATTTCTATTTTTTGTGTGTGTATTTCAGACCTAAACTTAGCCGTTAACCCCAAAAAACCTCCTGTTTGTCTCAACCACATCGCGTGTCCAGACCACGGCAGAAAAGAACAGCGTGTAATTGCACGTCAAAACAGGCAGAAGTGTTGTCATGACACGCAATTTGTCAGTCGTTGTATTTAAGCCATGAGAACACGTTGTAACAGCATAAACGAATGCTCCGTCATGTGGCAGGAACTCGGAAAAATGCTGCTTCGAATTGAAAAATGCACATGAATGCTCAAGCAGTTCAGAACAACTGCCAGGAAACTTGGGATAAACAAAGCTGCCCGAGTTCAGCGCCTACATCACTGCTATGTGGAGACAGGGAGAATGATGAAACTTCAGCTGCAACAATCTTTAACGGTAGTTTTTGGACAGGTCCGCATCAGATCTCAGTGTTAGGTCCATTAAACTCTGTGTTTTTAAAGTTTCTGTTCTTACAGCTGTAATCCTGCCAAGTTCATACATGTTACAAAGTCTCTTTAAGAGTTTATATTTGAGGCTTTAGTCAGGCAAAGTCGGCTAAAGTTAACGTAGCGTCTCTAAAGCGTCTCCGTTCTTCTTCTCTCTGGTGAAACTGTGTCTGGTTCAGTTTTGCCGACGCTGCGTTTGGAGATTAAATGAAGCAGAACTCGCTCAGGTACAAGACTCTTACAGCAGCAGGAAGAAGAAGAAGAAGAAGAGAAAGAGGCATTAGCGTTAGCCTGTTAGCGCGCCGCGGACTGTGACTTAGCACGGCAATTAGCATGAGCGCTGAGGAAGCACAGACGGACGCAGCATATGTCGCCCAAATATGGAAACGGCACAGGAAGCAGGCGGGAGTGTGGGATTGTCGTTTGTACTGAGAATTCTGCAGCAGTTTGAAGGAAATCTAATGTGTTTTAATAAGAGGAGAGAGAGAGGAGAGAGAGAGGAGAGAGAGAGGGAGAGAGAGGAGAGAGAGAGGAGAGAGAGAGGGAGAGAGAAAGAGGGAAAGAGGAGAGAGAGAAGAGGAGAGAGAAAGAGGAGAGAGAGAGAGAGAGAGAGAGAAAGAGGAGAGAGAGAGAGAGAGAGAAAGAGAGAGAGAGAGAGAGAGAGAGAGAGAGAGAGAGAGAGAGAGAGAGAGAGAGAGAGAGAGAGAGAGAGAGAGAGAGAGAGAGAGAGAAGAGAGAGAGAGGAGAGGAGAGGAGAGAGAGGGGAGAGAGGGGGAGAGGGGGAGAGGGGAGAGAGGGGGAGGGGGAGAGAGGGGGGGAGAGGGGGAGAGAGAGGGAGGAGGAGAGAAAGAGGAGAAAGAGGAGAAGGAGAGAGAGATGGAGAGAGAGAAGAGAAGAGAGAGAGAGAGAGGAGGGAGAGAGAGAAAGAAGAGAGAGAGAGAGAGGAGGGAGAGAGAGAGGAGAGGATAGAGAAAGAGGAGAGAGAGAAAGAGAAAAAGAAAGGAGAGAGATAGATAGATAGAAAGAGGAGAGAGATAAAAAGGAGAAAGAAAAGAGAGGGGCAAAGAAGATAGAAAGAAAAAGAGGAAAGAGACAAATAGAATAGGGAGAGAGGAGAGAAAAAGCAAGAAAGGAGAGAGAGAAAAAAGAGAAAGGGGTAAAGAGGGAGGAAAGAGTAAAGAGGGTGATGAGAGAAAAAGTAGAGAAAGAGAAAAAAAGAGAAGAGAACGGTAAAAACTACTTTCAGTCACATTTATCAGTTTAAACTAAATTTGAGCCAAACACAAAAACCTCCCTGAACAAAAATAAGACTTAAAATGTTCTTCTGTTTACTCACACTGTTGACTTTTACTCTTGTTTTTTTCTCACAGAATCTTCCCGACGCCTCATTATCCTCAGAACTCGTCAGGAGCTGGAGGTTTTAATTACAGCGACGAGGCTCCTGCAGCAGCGTCTCGTCTGTTTAAGTGAGTGTTTTTATTTTCTTCTTTTAATCTCTGGGTGAAGTCCCATTAGAGCCACAGAACCTGGACCGGTCCAGGTTTAGACCAGACTTCAAACGATTCAGGAAAAACACAACACACACACACTCTTCTCTCTCTCTCTCTTCGCTTTTTCTCTTGTCTCTCTCTCTGTGTCTTTCTTTCTTGCTCTTTTCTCTTTCTTTCCTCTCTTTTTCTCTCTTTCTTCTTTCCTCTCTCTCTTTTCTCTCTCTCTCTCTCTCTTCTTTTATCACTCGTTTCTTCTCTCTTTTCTCTCTCTCCCGTTCTTCTCACTTTCTCTCTTTCTTTCTCTCTTCTTCCTCTCTCTTCCTCTCTCTCGTTTTTTTTTCTCGTTCTTGTCTTTTTCTCTCGTTCTTTTCTCTGTCTCGTTCTTTCTCTCTCTCGTTCTCTCATTCTTTCTCTTTCTCTCTCTAATTCTCTCTCTCTCTTGTTCTTTTTCTCTTTCTTGTCTCCCTCTTTCTCGTTCTTTTCTCTCTTTCTCTCGTTATTTTCTCTCTCTTCTCGCTCGTTCTTTCCTCTCTCTCTTTTCTCTTTCCTCTCTCGTTCTTTTCTCTCTTTCCTCTCTTTCTCTCTCTCGTTCTTTTCTCTCCCTTCCTCTTTTCTCTCTCTCTCTCTCCCGTTCTTCTCTCTTCTCATTTCTCTCTTTCCTCTCTCTCTCGTTCTTTTCTTTTTTCATTTTCTCTCTTTCTCATTCTTTTCTCTCTCTCTCGTTCTTTCTCTCTCTCTTTCTCTCGTTATTTTCTCTCTCTTCTCGCTCGTTCTTTCCTCCTTCTCATTCTTCTCGTTTCTTTCTCTCTCTTCTCTCCATTCTTTCTCTCTTCTACCTCTTCCTCTCTCTATTTTCTCTCTCTTCTCTCATTCTTTTCTCTCTCGTTTCTCTCTCTCTCTCATCTACTCTCTGTTGTTGATAAATTGTAATCAGACATGAATAACATAAAACATCCATCCCTTTTCTTCCGCTTCATCCGGAGTCGCGGAGGCATCGGTCTGAGCAGGGAATCCCAGACTTCCCTGTCCACACACACTTCCAGTTCAGTCACTAAATCAGACACACACAAAACGTTTCTTTGTTTTGGTATAAATCCTTTATTAAATAATCATAACAATAATTATAATAACAATCATAAAAAGAGCATTTCTGTACAAAGCCCCTCGAAAAACAAAAAACAATAAAAAAAACAAATTTAAACAGCAGTCTGAGCGAAACAGTGCGACGAAAACTAAAACAAGAGGAGCGTAAGTGTGTTTCTCCCTCCAGACACCAGGGGGAGTGTCACTGTTACTGTGAGTGTGTATTTCTCCCTCCGGACACCAGGGGAGGCGTAGTACTGTGAGTGTGTAGTTTCTCCCTCCGGACACCAGGGGAGGCGTTGTTACTTTACTGTGAGCGTGTAGTTTCTCCCTCCGGACACCAGGGGGAGACTCTGAGGCCTAGGCACTTTGAGAAGAGTCCGCGGAGCCAGAGAGAACAGAAGAGGGTCGTGAAATAAAAAAACACCACAAAAATAATCAGATAATAATAATCGTAATAATTAATGTGGAGCTGGAATTAAACAAAGACGAAGAATTTGTCGGAAATATTAAAATAATGTCTTTAGATTGGGTTTAAAAAGTTGTTGCGATTCAAAACAGCTTAGAAATAGAAAGAGATCCATTTACTTCCTGTTCAAAACTGCAGAAGTGATAAGCCCCGCCTCTTTATAGATACAGTCGGTAACTGGACATTTTTGGGGCGTGGCTTGGTTAAAGTGTGTATGACAAGTTTAAAAGAATTCTGCATTTTAATTTAATTTAGTCGATAAACTCTAGTGGTAAATATAAACCGTAGTTTTACATAAATCAAGAACGAGTTTGAGAAGATACTTCCAGATAATACCAGGAAGTAGAGCAGAGTTCTAAACTGATGACATCACACTGGGGACACGAGAACATTTTACATTTTTCTCACAATGAACATATTTTAATGACTCTTGAACATCAGTTTAACAAAATGAGTGTAAACCTGTTACATTTGATGACTCTTGCATAAAAGGGGGTCTGGTGTCCGCCCCCCGGAAAATTTTCTAAAACCTGAAAGTAATTTCCTGCATTTTGGTGGATTTTGGAGGAATTCTTCTGCTTTTTTACAGGTGCAGTTCTTGGCCATGGTATATGATATGTTACTATTATTACCTTGTCAGATTTGGACAAAGATTCCACTTTTTAATGTAAATAAATCGACAGAACGCCTGACGGGCCATGTAGATACAGTAGCCACAGAAAGTTTCCAAATTTTTTTAATTTTATTGACTGAAATCCGTCACAGTGACTGAGAACTTTAAGCCCTGCCCTAGTGTCACGTCATCATCAATAAGGAAGTACATTTTTAATCCTAAAAAAAATGGTTACACTAGGATGATCTTTGTGCAGCGTTTGGTAAAATAGTAAATATAATGATCTTAACTTTGTTTTAAAAAAGAGTAGTTCAACCTGTCAGAAGAGACCTATTACGTAAAGGAGTTTTTAACCTTGTTACAACAGTGTCGCTCATTTTTAGTTTACTCAAACTTGTATTTAGATTGATTCTTGCTTGTTTGTTTTGAGCTCTGCAGCTGATGCTCCAGAGCTCTGAAAATCCCCGTCTTCACCTACCACCTAGCCCCGCCACTTGTCTGTATTACTTGTGATTACTTGAAAATTCAGTAAAACATTCAAGGTTCAAAACTGTCATGTGAACACTTTCACAAACAAACAACAACAACAACAAACAGTAACTTAAAATCTGTGGCTTATTAAAGTTACATTTTACAAATAAGAGGCGGGGCTTATCAGCTCTGCAGTTTTGAACAGGAAGTCATTTATTTTAGATCATTTTTGTGTTTTACGAATTCTTGACCTGCAAAACCACATTAGGTCTCCTTTAATCAACACATCTTGATTGAAAGGTGCACTGTGTAACTTAACAACACAATTCACTAGAATGAGAAAGTTAAAACCAGACTTTAGAACATTGTGAATGAGTCTAAATACATTTTATACCAAAATACAGCAATAAACACTTTACTATAGAAACAAACATGAGCGCGTCTCCTCCAGGACAAATAACTGTGGTCATTCAAGTCTGTTTAAAGTCAAAATACAGATCTTTATTATTTATCTAATACAGCATGTGTAAACTGCGGCTCAAGGACCAAATGTGGCCCACGGTCGTTTTAATCAGACCTCGAGTGTTTTTGAGAAACAAAAATCCCAAAAGACGTTTAAGAGAAAAGACTTTGACTACGACAATAAACTTGTAACATTTCAAAAAATTAAATGAGAATAAAGTCAAAGCCATAAAAAGCAATTTTTCAATATTTAACTTGTCATGGAATTTGTTTTTATGCAAATATTTGAATATGTGACTCGTCAAAGTCTTGATCATATTTAGTGTAAAATATGATTTTAATCTCTTAACCTAAAGTTTAATCTATAAAATAGCTTTGTTTTATGGCTTTAACTGTATTCTCATGAAACCTTTAGCTTAATCTCAAAATGTTACAAGTTTATTATGGTCGAGTAAACTTTATATTTGTCCTGGTCTTCTATATTCTGTCAGAAAAATGTGTTTTAAATCAAACATTTCTATACCAACGTTCACAGTCTGGCCCCTGATCCAGTGCAACAAACAAATCTAAATGTCTTTATACTTTTATTCAAGTCTGTTTTCGGCCGAGAAGTTACACAGTGCAGCTTTAAAACGATTTCAGTTTACGTTTTGACCTTTGCTAAAACATTATCATTGTTTTACATTCTTCACACATTCAATTTAAGCCCATTTCTCTTTGTAAAACCAGCTTCTATTGACATGTTTCGTAAAATAAGTGGATTTTAATCACGTGACCCTCTCCGTCTCTCGGCTTCAGTCCGTTCAGAGCTTTTACAATTTCAACAAAAACATCCAAAACTTGTAGAAAAACCGTCCCGAAGAGCGTTGAGTTAGGTCCTTTACATCCATGGCTTATATAATCGCTCCAGGTTCAGTCTCTTTTCTTCCCCGTGTGCTGCGTTTTCCCCCAAAAATAGTCCAATTCTATCGCAATCCATAGGTTGCAGAACTCCTCGACGAATCCGCCGTTCTTTGTAAACGAGACAAGAACAACAGTCTCCAACGAAAACAAATAAACACAAACATCTGAGGAAAAGTACAAAACCACCAGCGTAATAATAATGTGCACGAGTGTGATAAACTGTAAAAGAGTAAAAACAAGTGTTGGGTTTAAGAATATACCACAAAAGCCATTTAGTTTAATATATTTGTAAAGAAAACTGTCAATTTTAGAGATTATGTTGGCAATCGTATTACATTTTTATCACTAATTTTTATTGTATTTAAAAATATAACTTTTGGGGTCTTTTTGACTTGAAAATGGTCTATTTTAAGTTTTTGATGGAAAAACTATTTTGTCCGTATAGGCCACACCTCCAAAACATCCTTAAGCGATAACACTGCTACTTTGTCTGGATCGTAATTTGTAAAAATCTTGTATTCATGTGATTTTTGCAATCTAAACAGCTAGTCCTGGTTTTAAGACATTTTAGCTCATGTAGACGTACAGTTTTTGCAGTGTAAGACCAATTTCTTGTCTTGAAGTTTTAAGTTAATACAAATTTTCTTTCTAGAATCTTTAACTCTCGTTTCAAAGTTATACGAAATAAAGATCGATATATCGACCGGCCGATATATCGGGCCGATATTAACTCAATTTATTATATCGGTTATCGGCTCCAATTTTGGTTTTGAAGGCCGATTTTTTTATTTTTATTGAATTTCTTTATAGTTATTCAGTTTCACATTTTTGTAATGAAAGAGACTAGAAAACATTAATTATCGTAAAGAAAATGTCAGTTTTTTGCTCAGGCACCGCCTGGGCAGCCATAGCCCTAAGGACCCTACACACACTAGAGCGGGGAAGAGAACTAAGCTCCTCAGCACCAAAGTTGAACGGAGATAAAAACATGGTAAGATTCTTTTCTCTCTCAACATTAGGGCTGTACTCAATGTATCGATACGGGGATATATCGTGACAAGCTTCTTGACAATACGCGTATCGTTATAGGGAGGTGTATCGGGATACGTATCGGCATACTTAAATTTATATAATTTACACTTTGAACCTGCACTGCAGCTTTAAGGATGAAACTATTGAGCTGAACAATTACTTATTTGAATGACACTTGTATCTAACATAAAGAGCAGTTTGAAAGTACAATTCCTCTGCATTTGACACTTGATACTTGACATATTAAGGAAATTTTATCAGCATTTATCTGTATATCGGATATACGTATCGTATCGGAAGGCTCTTGCAATACCCAGCCCTACTCAACATACTTGTATATTTCTGCATTAACGCTTAGTGGCAATAAATTTTTCGAACTTTTGCTTGCAAGTCCTCTGTAGCCATCACTGGTGTTTGTTTACAAGAACGCATGCACGTGCTTTCCTTTTGTCGTGCAGCACTCGGGGAAAACGACACGCTGTCATCAAAAGGGTGAAAACAACACGCAGAATTGCATATCGGCCACTGAAATTGGCATCGGCCGGTTAAACCATGTAAAAGCATCGGCCACCCAAAAACTAATAATACGAAAGCAAATATTCGAGTGACTTTGTACAGTGTAGAACTGACAACATTGTTATTACCCTGCAGTGTTATTACATCATGTGCATCATTTATTACGCTGGCGGGAGTCACATGACCTTAAAGTCTTTCTACCACATCGGCTTCAACAGAAACAGTGCAAAAGGGAACAACTCTAGAAGCTAAAATACCACAGAAGGAGAAGTTTTCGGACGGAAAAAAACGGCGCTACCTAAGCCGATCCTGCTGCCCACGGTTTCTAACTTCTACCCACGTTCTCCGAAGTAGCTCACAATATCCAAACATTTATCAACACTTTTTCAGCACGGGTGATATGTAGACGTGTGTTTTTGAGGCCTTAAGAAAGTGTCTGTGGTTATATATAAAAGAACGAAAGCAGTCTTTGAGGCTTGTCCGACGAGGAAGAAGTTTCGCCGCAGAAAAAAAACGCAGCGTCCGTTTAAAAGTCTGGTTCAAACTGGAGGGAATAATCCAAAGTTTGAACTGTTGTGTGTCTTGTTTCATCGATAATACGCCAACGATTCGACGTATTTGCAAAGTTTGTCGAAATTCCCAAGACGTTTCTCCATAAACTTGTTGCAGTTGAAGCCGTATTCGATTCCAAAGTCAGTGGTTATCAAAAAATCCAGTCTTTTGACAAGTCGCAGTTTGATTGAAGAAGAATTTTGACTTTGTAATAGTTCAAGAAACCAATGTTTGAACTGTTGCGTGTCTTGTTTCGTCCACAATACGCCAACGATTAAACATATTTTGCAAAGTTTGTCCGTCGAAGTCGAAAATCCCAAGACATTTTTCCACAAACTTGTTGCAGTTGAAGCCGTATTCTATTCCAAAGTCAGTGGTTATCAAAAAATCCAGAAGAATTTTGAGTTCTTAATAGTTCAAGAAACCTATGTTCGTCCAAAATAAAGAAACAAATGAAGACGTACAAGTATGTCGTTTTTAGCCGATAATTGGTTCATTTCCCAAGACAAGTTGTTTCAAAACTGGCTGCAAATGGTCGTTTCGACGGAATTTTGTTCCTGATGCTGTGATGTCGTCGGTGACAACTTTAAGCCATGTTTTGAGGTGTTTCTTCTAAAAAAATCCGCAGTTTCTTGTCCTGTTCTTTGATAATGTTCAACTTGTAAAAGCAAAGTCATACGTTGGAAATATCTTAAGACTTTTCTCCTAAAATGGCAGCTGTTTTGAAGCCGTTGTTGGCTGACTGTTTTACGAGTTATACCAATAAGAAAGTGACGTTAAGTTACTCCAAAAAATGGCTTTATGTTGTTGAGTAGCAATACTGTTGGTTGATTTTGTTTAAACTTAGTCCTGTATTCAACGCTTTGTTTGTTCTGCTGTTTTATGGTTTGTCTACAAAGAAACTGGTTCTACATTTTTTTAAAATATGGCAAACAAAAGCAGCATTAACTTTGCCAAATTTCCTTCTAAAATGACCAGTTTCTAATCATTTAGTGGTTGGTTAAACTTGAAGGTTTCTTGCGTTGAAGTTTGAAGCTTATTCTTGAAAAGTTACACCATGTTTATTGGAAATATCTTAAGACTTTTCTCCTAAACTGGCCGCAATTTCTTCTCGTTGCAACTTAGTCTTACATTGCATGGTTTGTCTAATATGTTTTTGAGGTTAGTCTCAACTTGTGTTTAATAATTTGTTAAAAAATAAAAAAGGAAATATGAGAAGTTTTCTGCTAATGATGTCTGCTTTTTCTCCTAAAATGGCAGCTTTGTTCAGTTTGGAGAATGGTTAATGCATTAATAAAACATGTTTTTGGAAATATCTTAAGACTTTACTCGAGAAAAGTTTTTTGTAACTTTGTCTTGCGTTTCATAGTTTGTCTATAAAAAGAAATTGGGCAAAGTTTCTGGAATTTGTCTTAACTGTTTTTTCCTAAAATGTCTTGTTGTCTGTATATTTATCTCGTCTTCATTGTTTCCTGTCTCTGTTTAACTGAGGTTAGTTGTTCATAAAGTTACGGCATGTTTTGGAGAAATATCTTAAGACTTTACCCTAAAAATGGCATAGTTTTTTTGGGGGGTTTTTGTCTGTAGTCTTCACGGTTTCTAGTCTCCGTTTGGTTGAGGTAAGTTGTTCATAAAGATATGCCAAGTTTGTTGGAAATATTCTCCTAAAATAGCGTCAATTTTTTGTCTTGTTGATCATATATTTCTCTTGTGTAAAATTAAGTCATGTTTTTTGAAAATATCTTAAGACTTTTCTCCTAAAATGGCAGCCGGTTCTTGCTTTGTCGTTCGTATATTTCTTGTCTTCGTATATTTCTTGTCTTCATTGTTTCTAGTCTCCGTTTGGTGAGGTTCATAAAGACACGCCATGTTTTTTTGGAAATATTCTCCTGAAATGGCAACTGTTTCTTGTTGAGGTTACTTGCAGCTTGTAGATGAAGAAACCTGGGCTAAAATGGCAACCGTTTCTTGTTTTGTTGTCTGTATTTATTTTCTTATCTTTGTGGTTTCTTGCCTCCATTTGGTTGAGGTTAGTTACGCCATGTTTTTTGGAACTATTCTCCTAAAATGGCAACCGTTTCTTGTCTTGTTGTCCATATATTTCTCGTCTTCATTTAGTTGAGGTTCATAAAGATACGCCATGTTTGTTGGAAATATCCTCCAAAAACAGCGTCTGTTTCTTGTCCTTGTCCGTATATTCCTCTCGTCTTCTCGCCTCGGTTCAGCAGCATTTGCAAAAGTCCTGGTTTGTCCCACCCTCACGCCTCCGTGCAGCAGCGTTGTTGGTTGATCTTCACCTTGTGCTTGAGCCCGTCGTAGAGCTCGAAGTTGTAGTTCTCCAGCGTGGTGGAGGAGCGCGAGTTGAGCCCGCTGTAGGAGCAGGTGCAGTAGAGCAGGAGCCCGGCGCACACGGCTCCCAGGAGGACGCCCAGGGACGACATGACGATGATGGTGACCAGGATGGGGTCCAGCGTGTACAGCCACGAGTTGTCCTTCTCCGACACCAGCGTCACCGGAGGGTCTGAGGACGGAGACGCCGTGTTCCAGTCGGAGAACGGAGAACCTGCAACGCAAACGTCACAACTTAGAAACAGAATTATCACAGTTGCATCTAGTCTAACCCAGTTTACATTAGTTCTTTGTGGATGTTTTTACTTGGACTGGGCATGTCAAGATTATGAGCTTAAAAATGCTTGTTGCCGTGTTTAAACCACTGCTGTATCGACGTGACACTGGAGGAGGAGAAAGTTAAGCTACGTTTTATAAAGGCAGCCAGCCTCTATCAGTGGCGTGCTGGGATCATTTTTCAGCCCGGGAAAATTTGATGTTAGAGTGGCCCATTTGTCCACGGGGTTGCGTGATTTGGTAGGTAGTTGAGTGGTTAAGAACTGCGCAATGAAACTTTTGCCTTTCAGCACCCAAGTTCGAGTCCCGCTCAGGAAACCACTGTCCTCTTTTTTTTTTTAACCAATATCTACTCCATCTCATTCTCGTCTCCAGTAGTAAAGTGCTTAGTTTTAGTCACGACATGGTCATAGTCCAGACTCAGCTCAGAGCTTTCCTCCCAATAAATCCATGTTTCCAACTCCTGACCTCTCCCCTGCTCTACAGCAGAGCGCGTTTGGGCAAACACACACGAAGCACCCGCTCACACAAACACATAAAGCACATTGTGACCCACAAAGACAAACTTGTGTCTGAATCTTTTGTCAAGTTGTGTGTGGAAATGCGCTCCGCTCCGCCGCGGTGCTTCGCGCATATAAATCTGCTGAAGTGTTTGTTCATCAGCCGTTTATGGGGTGTGGAGTGTGTTTTGGGGCTCCAAACGTGTCAAGAGTCTTTCATTAAGCGCTATGTACTGTGAATCACATCATAAACCTGAGACAGCAGCTGGCTCTGCCCCTCCTATCACTGTGCGCACTTTGCCTGCTGCAGCTGTATGGGCCGGCTTCTCTCTCTCTCTGTGTGTGTGTCTCTCTTCTCTCTCTCTCTCTCAAACCACGGAGGCCACCGGCCCAAAAGTCACGTGGCCCACCGGGAAACGTCCCGACTCTCCCGATTAGCCAGCACGCCCTTGGCCTCTATCTCCATCCCTCTTTCTCTCTCTCAACGTGATCTGTCTACGAGCAAAACAAAGCCTTTTGCACAAAACAACATTGCACTGTTTTTGTGATGTCCCCGTGTGTATTATATATTTAACTTTACAATGTTAGGACTTATTATCTCTGTTAATATAGAGCTTCTACCGTGTTCAGAAAAAGCCTACACCAAAAAGGAAGCTTTTAATTTCGGCAATTAGATCCCAATGGGAAAAACAATGAGAACTGGTTCTGCCAATCATTTTGACGTCACATGTCGGCTCGGCGAACATCCCTATTGGTTCTATCATTACGAAATAAAAACGGAGTTTAGGCTGTTTTCTATCAGAATAAGTCCGCTCCAAGTCTGTGTGTGGAGGAGACTTTTTACTAAAGCTGCTCAAAGATACAAACATGACCATTCATGATAGCCTAATAAATCTCACGAGATAGTTCTGTACGTGTGCGCAGTATCGTGTCAGATTGATCTCGTCCATCATTAGTAAACAGTGGTAGTTTCCTCTTGATTTGAGGCAGAAAGTTCAGTCGTTGACGCCCTGAAGAGGCGGCCCGAACAGGTGAACTTTGACGCGCTAGATGCAAATTTGCGCCGCATATTCGCTGGACACCTCAAGATGCAGGTTTACATTGACTTAACGTGTAAACTAGACGCCTTGGACGCTTCAACGCTCCGGTCTGAACGCAACAAGTCATTATCATTTAATTTATTTTTTTTGTACAATTCTGAGACTAACTCTTCAAACGTATAGAGAAGTTCCCCATCCTCTTCTCCCCTCACATTACAGCCCAGTCCCCTTCTCCTCTCTGAACCGTTGGAAACAATAAAATATCTAATACTGCTCTATATACACAGGGTTTCCGCGTGTTCTTAAAACATTTTAAATTGAAGCATCCTTTTGGCAAATGGTCTTAAATTCAATCTAAACAGGTCTTGAATTGTATTTAATGTTTGCTTGGCCAAGTTTCTACTTTTAAGTGCGTTATTAAATGCATTATTTAAAGGTTGTATGGAGGATTTTCAAAAATTGTTGTCAGTCTTGGTCAAAAACAGTTGCATAGATTTGTAGCAGCCTTGTACTTGTGCTAAACAAAAAAAGAATGATAAAAATATATAAACTGTGGACATGATGAGGCCAGTAAAACGTTGACCAATAGATAACGAGGTACCTTGTTATCTATTGGCCTGTGAACCTGTCAAGCAAACCCTCAGTGTTCCTCAGTAACTCATTGGCCCAGTTGCAGTGAAGGGCGTGGCACTGGGAGGAGAAACACATGTGCATCATTTCAAAAATCCTCCATACAACCTTTAATGTCATGCTATAGCTCTTGTCAGCTTCCCGACGTAAAATCAGTGTGAGACCTTTTGTACGTCTGCTTTACCTCCGCTGCCGTAATGTGCTCTACTCAATATTAATACTGTGTTTTTGTGTAAAAATTAAGTCAACCCCCATGTTTCCAAGCCAACATTTACCTCCATTTAGTGAGTTTCTTCCACTGAAAAGCCGTCCGTCTCCAGACTCCATCGGCTTCCTCGCTTCTGCAACAAAACACAACTTTTCACTTTAACCAAAAACATCTCAAACAAACTCATCTTATCTTTGATTTAGCTGCACTTACATGAGACTGACTTTGGTTCCAACACTTCTTAACACTTTTGAACAAACGACAAACAAGTTTTCTACAAAAATATGACTTTATTCTTCCAGAAAAGACTCTAGTGATCCGTTTTAAGTCAAACACACGTCACATAAGACTGTTCATTCAGTAAAGATGCAGTGAAATCGACCTTTGACCCTCGCAGACTGAAAATACACGGCACATTTAGACTTAAGGGCGATTATTACTCACTTTAGATTTTTGGACGACTGTAGACACCGAAGCATTGACCTTTCAGTTTAAATTAATATAAATAATGGATTCTGTTGTTGTGGCGGCCATTTTCTGAGTGAAGCAGCAGCAAAAATCAGATCAAAACTACGTCAGAATTAGGTCAACAGAGTATTATATCAACCCGAGCAAAGTAAATAGTAACTAGGACTGGACAATATTGACAAAAATCCCAAAATATCTGTATATTTCTTGCAAATCTCATGGCAAATTTTAGACGTTCAATCTTTTGTAAAGTGTGCACGCAACCTATTATCAGACAAATGTGAAATTTTTGTTCATTTGAAAACAGCATTCACGTTATTTAAAACTCAACACATTGCCTTCCCCAGGCCTATTCAACTTAAGGCCCAGGTGCCAAGTAGGCCCTCCAAAGTCATCATTCGGTTTTCCATTTTACTTGTATTCTATTCGCAAATATTATGTAGACAGTTAAAACATGCTCAAATAAGCATAAATATGACATAATTTAAGCATTTATTCACTCATTATCCAATTTAGGTCACTTTTTACAGTGTATATTTCAGTTTAATTTGCTTTAGTCCTGGTTTAGATTTGGTTTAAACTTGGAGTAACTCATTTATTTTTGCAAATGACTAACATTGTGTTTTCCATTTTAAAATGCAGCACTTTGTCATTTGTTCATGATGAATTAAGTATTTTTTTTGCTTTGTTAAGGGTTTAATTTGACCAAGCTGCAAGTATGATAAAGTGTTACCCAATTTCTAATAGACAATATTCTACAGACAAGGCCATTTAAAGGGACAACAAACAAAGCATTAGAAGCATTGTTTCCATCGTCACGGCAACACATTTCAAATTACAACATAGTTACCATTGACTTTTTGGATCGCAGCGACATGAAGAACCACTGTGCCAAATTTAAAAGTTTTGTGGAAAATATGTATTTTTTTTTATTAAATAGGAAATTTAGTCTAATTGACTTTACATGACGTGGTCACTTTTGTAGGTCGTCATGGCGACACGGTTGAAAATACAACATGGTTACGATTGACTTTGTGATCTGGAGGACGAAAAAAATAATGTGCTAAATTTGGTGCATTTTTGTCAAACTAAAATTTTTACTGTCCATTCTAAACTGTATTTGCTTGTTGCCAACATATTTCTCTTCATTATGGTTTAGAAAATGAGCAAAAACAGGCAAAATGTTTAGTCAATCTTAAATATAATCATGTTCTTTATCTTACTGAACATATAGTTAAACAGAAAGACTCAAACATGCTGAAAAAACAATATAATTCCAAGTTAATCTAGAAAAGTAAAGTTTTCCTTTTTGTTGATGGGCTTTTTGGCTCCGACTCAAAACAAAGTGTTGGCAAAGGGCGAGTTTTCAGATCCCAGAATCAGAAAAGTGCTTACTGCAGCTTTAATAAATGTTATCGGCCCATTAACTAATTAAAGTGATTAGGTGTTTGGCTTGTGAGGTGGAATTTAAAAGCCCCGAGTCGTTTTTGAGCCAAATACAAGTGTGTAAAGCGGTTTTGTGCCGACGTCTGCGGATCTGTTTGGACCAGAGTCTGTGGCAACATTTAATTTACTAATGACTCGTGCTGTCACAACACTCGATTTCCAAAGAAAATATTCAAACAATACCAGTTTAAAGTGTATTTCAATTAATGCCTCTTCTGTCAAATTGTGCAGATCGTTTGGATAAGCTGATGCAAAAAGCTTAAAATGTGCTGTTATTGGACTTAAATCTGCCGTCAAAACATACAGAGATTTTCCTTCAAAAAACCAAACCAAAACAGCAGACCTCAGCCCTGTCAATTAAAAAGTTATTTTAAAAAAATTAAGTAAACTCTCTTCCTTTTTCCTCTGGATGTGAGAGGAGAGCGTCATACGTCAGAGGAGAGTCGTGTCTGACTGGTAAACAAACGGCATTTGAACTTATACTTCTTCAGATCCCATATAACATGAGGCTATTTGTCCTGACACCAATTTCCAGCTGTGTTCCGCACTGCAGGGGGAGAAGAGAGGGGGAGCTGAGGGCTGGGCCCCACTACAATTTGAATCTTGGTGAGGATCCACACTACATACTGTAGTACAAAATTACCTTTAAGTTAACAATTGTAAAAGATGCTTTAATTGGTCATAAATACTCCAGATTATAAATTGCATCTATTTTTGCAATAAAGTCAAATATTACTCCACCTTTAACACTAATAGATAATATAGGCCAGGCTATTGAATATGTGGCCCAAAGCCAAATAAGGCCCCCCAACCAATTAAATTCGGCCCTGGACCCATCTTCTAAAAATTATATAAAAAATATTTGTTTTGCATTTACTGGTATCATTTGGGGTTTGCACAGGTTTAGACCATGAACAAATGTGATATTTGGCATATATTGTGTTAAAAGTGGTGACGTGTAGTGAACCTCAGGCCCAGACGCCACTGCAAGTGTGAAAAACCTGGCTCTCGTGAAAATAAAGTTGAATAGCCCTGATATAGGCATATATACAGGATTATATTCAGATAAAAAGGTCAAATAAAAAAAGGGGGTGCAAAAGGGAATTGTCGCCTAGGGCCCCAAAAGGGCCAGGACCGGCCCTGCACGTTCAAAGTTTAACACTGCCCAACTCAGGGGTCGACACCTGAAGAGGCCAAAGCGTCAGACTCAGACACATGGATGAGAGACTTTCAACGCCTCAAGAAGCAGGTTTACGTTGAGTTAACTTAAGAACGCTCGATCTGAACGCACCGTAATTTATAAGCCATTGGCAAATAAATTAGCTCAACGTAAGAACAACAAAACAGTTTAAAACAAGGAAAATAAACTAGATCTATAAGGTTAAAACGCTAGAATCAAGCGTTTTATCTTATAAAAGCAGTGTGTACAAAGACTGATGACCGTTTAAACTGACATTTATCTGTTTTTGCAAATGATCTGAGGACGTCTGAGTTTGAACATTAAACTGATGCACGAATATGTCTTTAGTACAATAACTACACATAATAAACGGTATATTTTCTTTCAGACGACATTATTCTCTGTCCTGTCGCTGCTCTTACTGGACGCTCGCTCACTCGGGCTTAAGTACATTAGTTTTAACGTGATTACCGTCATTTAAACGTCTCAGACCGAAGCCTGAAGCATGTTTACTGTTTTTACATCAAGAGTAAATGTGATTATGTGACGTGATGTCGACACAAGCTCCGTCTGTCCTTCTGAATGGATTTGAGCTGAAAATGTAAGAGATTTATGATCAAATTTAACATTAAAAATATATATATTATCTTGTCCAGTCTCTGTTAAAATGACTAGAATCAAAATATTCATCTTAATTTTCACCAATTCCATTTAAACCTCTGTATATTGCTCAACTCAAACATGTTTTTATTTAATATTTTACTCGTTCTTATTAAGACGCAGCTGAATTTAAAGTATAATCACGTGTTTTCTGTGGCGTTTCTGTGCATCTGCGTTTGAGAATCTGCCGTTGTTTGCGTTCAGAGTCTGTGTGTAAACATCTCCATCCGCGGCGAGGCTCATGTCTAATCCTACGTTTCCCACGATGCACCGGGAGCAGCTGGTGCCACGAGGCGTCTGCTCAGTGTAAACTCACAAACACACAAAAACACAGATGTTTTTCAGGGTTTTTACGCACAATTTAGGCTTTTAGATAGACGCAGGTTTAATATTGATCTGACTCATTGATTTGTAAGAGGTCAGATCTCGAGGGCCGGATTGACAACACTGGAACAACAAATTCTCATAGTTGCACATGGCACGTTTCTTTTAGACTATAGAAGACCAGTACAAGTATAGAAGTGTTTCTCGTTACAAGTTTAATCTATAAATAGCTTCTTTTTATGGCTTCAACCTTTTTCTCTAAAAGGAAAATCATAACTTTCTTAAGCTTCAACTTTATTTGATGAATTATTAGTTGATCAAATACGTCAAAATCATTAAACCTTGTTTCTTTTAGGATGTTCATCTTGTCTTCACTGGTATTAGCAGTAACTCATTCTACTCAGACTAGGGCTGGGCACCGAAAAACGGTTCCTACTTAGAACCAACCGAAAACATGACGTACTTTCGGTGCCATTTTTCGGTTCCTTGGCTTTAAATCTCCGCGTCAACAAGCAAACAAACACACTGCCACACGTGCCCTCGATCCCTACACTGACGCGAACTACGCTCCACAAACAGCAAAAACACCACGGAGCCTATGTGCCAAATGCTCACTCTACAGTGTCACGGCAATTCACTTCTTATATTCTCCCAAACCAACCGCGTGACCTTACAGCGCCTGCACAAACTAGCGGCACAGTTCACGTCTCACTTCTCCCAAACAGACCGAGCCCTGCAGCTGCAATGTCACAAACAAAACCTCAGTGTGTCCGCTTACCTTTTTAAAAGAAGAAACAACGGGTCCATATTCAATTAAAGCACATCTCCGTGGAGCCTTTCTGTCAAAAGTCTGCGTGTTGAGCTTCATAACTCTTGTAATCAAGTCAAAGCCTGAAGTTTACGCAGAAGAATGTCGCCAAACACAAAATTTAATCCAAACTTGCCGTAACACCCTCCAGCGCGTCGCTGCAGATGAAAGCAGAATCCCAAATGTGACCAGCTGTGGCACGTCTCTAGTGCAGCCAAATAAGTCTGAGTAAGAAATATATGTAATCCAGCCTTCTTCATTTCTCCTTTTGTCTCCAGGTAAAGTGAAGGGTAAAGTGTCAAAGTAAATCTTGTTGCGTCTTTGTTGCAGAGCTGCCGCGTGTGGCGAGAAAGTGAAACTTAACTTGCTCCATGTGGGAGCCACGTGAGGAACAGCTGATTCATTTGAATGCGTAATAGGTTAACTGAACAAACTAAAAGTGTGTTTTAAAATATAGTTTGACAAATGTAACATTGTTAAAGGATGGAAAAAATAGTTTGGGGCTTATAATTAACATTTAAAAAAAAATAAGAACCGAAAAAAGAACCGTTAAGGAACCGGTCCCGAAAAGCCAGTATCGTTAAAGTACTGGTATCGAAAAAAATCTAACGGTACCCAGCCCTAACTCTCACCACTTTTTAATGAGTTGTATTTACCTTTTTTGACAGGCTGCGAGCCGTCTTCAGAAGCATCACCGGTCTCCATGGTGACATGTCGTTTATTCGATGTTACTTCCTGGAGGCGTGGTCAACCTTTGGTCAGGCGTGGTCAACCTTTGATTGACCGTTCCTCGCTTAACCTACCTGGGATTCCGTTCTCCAGAGACCATTGGGCGGCAGGAGGCATGATCAGTCCAAGCGACCCAGGGCACACCAGGCTGACCACGCCTCCAGGAAGTAACATCGAATAAACCAGACGTCACCACGGAGACCGGTGACGCTTCTGAAGACGGCTCGCAGCTAAAAAGTGGTCTGAATAAGAAATAAGTCACTACTAGTCATTAAACCAGCGTCACCAAACTTTTTCAGCTCGCAAGCACAACACAAGCCGACAGTTTAGAATTCCTGCTGTCGCATCTTGCAATTGTAGATTGCGCTTGTATTTCGCACGTGTAGTTCGAGTGTTCGTATAAACAGACGGGGCTTTGGTATCGACACCCACTGCCTCGGAGATTGACGGGTTGGTGACCCCTGTATTAAACCTTGTTCTGTTGTGACGCGTAATGTTGAATTAATAGATTATTTTAATTCGTTTTTTATTGAGAGACTGAGGTCGCTTGATCACTTTTTGCTCTCTGAAAATCTGGCAACCCTGGCGTGGCTCATTGCTGCTCTAACACTCAATTAAAAATGTACTTCCTGTTCATAAATAATGACGTCACACTTAAATTATAAAGTGCATACAAAAGGTTAAACTACAATTCTTCATTAAAACGCACTGAACATGATTATATTTCAGATTCTCCTGTTTTCACCAGTTTGTCTCTTGTCTTTTGTCCAGTAAATATGACACACTGTATGTAGAGGCCGTTCCACAACTATTACCTGACAAACACACTGTAAATCTGGACCTAAATCCACAGAAATCACATCTTGTAACACTTTAATCGTGTGTTTTAAAACTCAATATTTCCTGGTATTTACACTTGTATTTGTCACTTTCCTGCTGCAAAACTCAGACAAATATTAAACTAAATCTGAATTATAAAAACATGACCTGGTTCGATGGAATATTCTGGTGTCACGGTCGTATTTTCGGGGTTTGGAAATAGCAGGAGAAGCGTTTGAAGCCGACAGCCGGTTGCGTAACGAACAGGTTTGGGACTGAATCAGAAAAAATCCTCTTTTCAGCCTCGACATGTGACACTTCCCTCTCCCACAATGCTTTGCTCCAGTCTCCGGGGTCTTGTTTTAGCAGTGTTTTTGGCAGAAAAACACAGGTTTTCAAAACGGCTCCGGTCTGCACTGCAAAAAAAAAACACCTGGAACCTCGATTAGAAGGATTCAGGAGGTTCAGCTGCTCATGAAATCTACAATATTTCACTGTTTCAAGGCGTTTATAACTGGTTCTGAGAGAATTTGGTTTAAAGTAGTAAAGTTAATTTGCCAGTACTGTAGGTAAAATGTGTTTGAGGCCACTGGGAAATAAATCAAGTCAAATAAAGAAGTAATGTCTTCAAACAACACCAAAACCATATTTCTAGATGAGTGAGAAAACCTTACAATCTGAATATTTGTCTTCAAAGAACTAATAAAATAAAAAAGATGCTTCTACTTTCTGTGTCTTTATGCGCACTTGATTAACCCTCTGGGCGACAAGTAACTTAACTGGAGAAAACGGCCTCTCTCTCTTGTGAAAATACAAAATGCTGTTTCTACATGCTTCCACTAGATGGCCCACATCCAGAGCTTTGTTTTAAGCCCAAAATCACCACAGGTTCCGATTGGACAAAATAGAAAGAGGGCGTGTCAAAGACGCTGCTCTGAAAGTGTCGCCTTACAGTGAGTAAGGCGAGGAAGCGCTGGTCTGATTTTCTGTGGCGCGGATACTAATAATGACAGATTCACATTTTGAGGAAGAAGAGATTTCCTCAGACGACGAGAGCGGGAGAGAGTGAGAATGGGTGCGCTGATCCAGCCCGATCTCACAAGAAAGCGTACATTTACCACGACATAACGCAACATGTAAATTACGTATGATTAGCACGAGTTTAAGGCTCTTTTGTGTAATTATAGTACGCGTCACAGTCCCTGTTCATTTCAATGGTGGTTGTTAAGATGTGTTCTTATTTATGAAAATTAACAAAATCCTACATCTAATCTTAACCTGCCCCAAGCCCCAACCCTAATGTTAACCATTTTAGTAACTTTATGCCTGAACTTAACCGTTTCACCTGAAGAAAACGTCCCCACGTGGCTTCAACCAAAACTCGTGGCATTTTACGCTTTTTCATATCGTGCTATATGTACGGCGTAACATAAGTACACAAAACAGGACTGATATCGTGCTAAAAATATGCTATTTTTGTGTCGTGCTATATGTACGCCTTCTTGTGAGACTGTGTTGGCTGATCTCAGCTGCCGTAGTCTTGCGGCAGCCGCTTAAAGCTCTCCACTTGACGGGACAAACAACAGTGCGGACTGTCTTGAAACAAACTTTCCCTGTCACTAAACACGTTGTGGGGCATAAATCAACTGTTGTTTAGTTTAGAGGAGGATGTTTACAGAGGTAAACACCACCGATGTGGCGCCAAAGTTCCCCTCAGCAGCAGAGCGAGGAGGCGGGGGAGAGCGGCGGGACGCACCGTGTTAGCAGAGGGAGAGTTTACTCTTATTGGTGCTATTTCTAAAAAATTAAAAAATAAATATAACAGTTATTTATATCTTCCTGGTTTTACTGTCAAAAACTTCAGCTTCAGGTAATCTAATACTTGCCTCAAACGAACACAGTGATCATTACAGATGTTTCAGTGTCACTTAAGAGCTTATTTAGCGACACACCAGGCTCAAAAATACATAAATTTGTTGCACCGCTCTAAACGTCGCAGGGTCTGAAGCTTGAGACAAAAGTAGCGGCTAATAACCCGTAAATTACAATATATTATTACACTTTTGTGATTAATTTAACAAACATTTCACATGTGCCCGACTAAATTCTACAGCTGAGGTCGACCAAAGAAATACTAAAGACATGTCCCATCGATCGATTATTTGACTAAAAAGGGAAAACAGGGCGTGGCAAATGTTTTGAAGCTATAAAGTGTCTTTGCGTCTTTACTTTTTATGCAGGAAATTAAATTAAAACTAAGCCATCAATTAGAAATGTCAAGAAACAAGTGAAATATGCTGCTTCGTTTAACCGATTCTTTCTTATTTGATCAAAACGATGAATATTCTGACTTCTCGTCCTTCTAACCGAGACTATAAATGTACTTTTTGCAGTGTAGCTCCGTCGTGTTGCACATTTTCAGTCAAAATTCATCAAAATCCTCTTTAAAAAGTCTTAAACAAACCAAAAAAACCAGACTAGAAGAGTTCACGGCTCTTTCCAGATCCTGTAGAGTTCACAGTTCGTTAAAATCCTAAACACATGCGTCTGTTTGTTTGTATTGTCTTCGCTTCAGGAAGGGCATCAGGCTTAAATCAACCGCTGACGGACAAAAGATGAAGCGAGAATGAAAAATAATCCGAACAGAACGTGTCCTGGTTTGGAGAGAAGAAAAAACAACGTAATCCAGAAAAAAAAAAGTCAAAATCCGATTGAGATTTGTAGTTTGCAGTGCATTTTGTGGAGGGGCATCTGGAGTAAAAGGAAATCCCAAAAACATGAAGCAGTGCATAGACTTAGAGACCAGTTCAAGCACTAGATGTGTCCTGGGAGGGCATCCGGGTTAAAAAATCAGGCAAAAATATAACAAGAAATCCATTTTGAATGATTGTAAGTCACAATCCACTGAGAATCAAGAATGTCTTTGCAGAACCTCTGTATCTGAGCATCTACGTCGGCAAAAAATAAAAAATAAAGTAATGCAGCCCATGTTCTGTTTATTGGCTGAAGCCCATGTGGAGTAAAAAAATAAATCCAACTGAAGCGTGTCATGCTTTGGATTGTTAAAGCGTTTCCATGTTTAAGGTCCAGTGGCGTCCTTCGTTCTTCAGCACAAGGTCCAATGGCGTCCTTCGTTCTTCAGCACAAGGTCCAATGGCGTCCTTCGTTCTTCAGCACAAGGTCCAGTGTCGGTCTTTGTCTTAGCAGTGTGTCCAAGGGGATTCTTCTGGTTTAGGGCAGAGATGCACCGATCCAGCTTGTTCAGACACTGAAATGTGATCGTATATTGTTATATTTCAAGTGCAAGTCACAACTAAACAACTTAATGTGAATAAAATGTCAACATGAGACGTTCTGGATCAACATAAATTAGTCTCAATAATACTTGTGCACTGACGTCTTACAGTCTCAGACTGACAGAGGTCGTACATTCGGTGGTGTAGTTCCCATAGTGACACAGTTTTACTCCAAATGCGATGGACATCAAACAAGGAACTTTGGGGCAAGTCCTGAAGCGATTTTCTTAAAAAAAGTTCTCTTTTGTCTGTTGTAGACGCAGCGACGTCTGTAACAGCAGGGAAAGTGCAGCTTCTGAACCAGGTTTTCATAAAGAAAAGTTGTAAAAGTGAGCGAACTATGCGAAGTTCCACGCACACATCGAGACCCGAGCAGAAACTCTGTGGGTTGGAGGTCGCTTTTGTCTCTGTGAAAGTCTGGCAACATCGAGCGATGCATGTGCTCACTTCTTCCCGGCCCACAGCGCCTCAGCGCGGGCTCATGATGCGCAGAGGCTATGAGAACAGTAGTTCTCTCACTTTACAACTTTTTCTTATGAAATCCTGGTTCAGAAGCTGCACTTTTCCTGCTGTTACAGCCGTCACTGTGTCAACAGATGACAAAAGATAATGTTTTTTAAGAGGATTGATTCAGAACTCGTCCAAAATCCCTCGTCTGATGTTCATCACATTTGGAGTTAACGACTGGGTCACTGTGAAAACTACGCCACCGGATACAACGACCTCTGTCAATCTGAGACCAGAAAACGTTGGTGCACAAGTCCTGCTAGGCCCAATTAAAGGCACAACAAGGATATCGGCTGAACCAATATCATGGAGCTGATACTCGATCCTGGATTGGTGCATCCCTAGTTTAGAGTCCGACAACGGTCTTTCTTCTTCAGCAGAGTGTCCAAAGGTTTTCCTATTTGGTTTTGGGTTCGATGACTCCATCTTCAGCACATGGTCCGGTGTCGGTCTCGACTGTCCAGCCTCACGGTCAGCACAGGCTCCACCCCCGCGGCGGCCATGCTGGAGGACCAGTTGGCGTACTGGAAACACTGGGAGGAGCTGTGATAGGCCACGGACAGCTGGCTCTTCTTGGTCGAGCTCAGGTGTTGTCGGCAGCAGCACAGCGCCCTTACCAAGATGGCCGCCGCCAGCACCAGCAAGGCCCCCCCGGCGGCCATAATGTAATACCAGTGGATGGGCAGAGGAGGGACGGGCACGCCTCCCCCTGGTGGACACAAGGACAGGTTTTAGGCTTTGTAGCGGAGTGTTTTTGCAGTGCAGGCATGCCGGGTGCAAAAATAACCAAAAAAACATTCTCCAAGGCCCAAAAATAAGAAAATGCCAGCATCCATGTTTGTCGCCGGTCAAAATCTTTCACACAAAACATCGTCCGAGGCAGATTTATTTAAGTTTGATCCACATTCGACGACAAAATGGTGGAAAAACACAGCCAGAGTCATTAGTTTAAGCTTTGTGGAGCCATGCAGCGGCCAATGAGACTTAAAATTATTATAAAATGAAAATATATTACCTCCAACTCTTAAACCAAACATTTATCATTACTTCAGTCGCTCTAACTCATGTCTGTGTTTGTTTTTTGCAGTGTTTGAGTCCAGAACGTGATCCAGTCGCAGTTAAAGCAGTATTCCGTGGATCCAGGCTCTGATTGGTCCGTTTGTGGCCCAGATGGGTGAGTCTTGGTCGGTGAGTGAAAGAGCAGAGATGGGGAGTGTGTCTGAAAACTAATTACAGCTTTACCCAAAAATGAACCAGAAGTGATGCAGAATACGCAGTTGAAACATAAATATCTTCGTTGAACAGCAGTAAAATGTGAGTTTAAACCAGGATCTGACTCTTAAAACACTTGGATTTTGTACAAATTTGGATTTAAAATCATAAACTGAGCTTAAAACCCGATTTCTCCCAGTGTCTTTCACAAAACAAGCTTTTAAAGACTCTATTTATCCACACACAGCAGTAACCTACAAAGAACCCAACAAAGACTTTAGTTAGTTTGTTAGTGCTACATTTATTACTAGGGTTGTTCCGATACCGATATCGCACGTTTTTCAGGTATCGGTATCGACGAGTACTCATACCAAATCTCCGATCCGATACCGCCCTGTATTGTCCTGAATGAGGAGCCGTAGATGCAGCCGCAGCAGCTGTTCTCTGCTCGTGGCTAATGCTGCACTAACAGTCAGAGCAGCTAGAACAGGTTCTGTGGAAACTCTTCAAAATTCAACCACAAAAATACTCCGTATAAGCTGACAAACACCCGTTTCACCTCTGTGGGGTTTCATTTAGCCTCAATAGTTGAAGGATTGTGGTTAAACTAACTCTAAAAACGGTCCAACAGCAGCGCTAGCTAGCGGCGCTAACAAGCTAACATGCTAAATATGCTAACTCGGACTTTGTTTACATTACATTTCATGAGGATAAACGTCTTTTTACAGCCTCACTGTTGTTTTTATGACACACTGAGATGAAAAAGCACTAAATAGGAATACTGTATACTCAACAAAAACAGGCCTGGTTCAGACCTGGTTTAGACCTGGTTCAGACCTGGTTTAGTCCTGGTTAAGACCTGGTTTAGACCTGGTTCAGACCTGGTTTGGGTTCAGACCTGGTTAGACCTGGTTCAGACCTGGTTCAGACCTGGTTTAGACTGGTTCAGACCTGTTTAGTCCTGGTTTAGACCTGGCACAGGCCAGGTTTAGATCTGGTTCAGTCCAGGTTTAGACCTGGTTCAAAACAACAACATTTGACTCTAAAATATGCTTAAAAATCCAAATATTAACAGTTACAATAAACACATGTTTATTATGAAGTAACAGTAGACTATTTTATATGTGTAGCTTATATTAAGTATTCATTTTGATTTTTGAGACTTAAGAGTCTAGTTTGCAGAAGCCATTATTAAAATTGATTATTGATTTAAATTAGAGTTAAAAGCTGTACCTATAATTTGCGGTATCGGCACCTACCCAGAGGCAAAGTATCGTATCGGATCGATAAAAAAAAAAAATGGTATCGGAACAACACTATTTATTACAAGACAAAATATCATGATATAGTGATTATTAAAGACTGTCACTCTGCCTCACGGCAAGAAGGTTCAGGGTTTGACTCCCGGTCGGCCCGGGGCCTTTCTATGTGGAGTTTGCATGTTCTTCCCGTGTCTGCGTATCCAATGTGCCTCACTAGAACTACAGATGGAATGAGCTTTAAAGCTAGAATCTGGTACAAGCATCTCTGCCA